>RDPX01000153.1:1610725-1634825 GCA_003991215.1 Morbakka virulenta
TGTCACAGCTGACCAGCACAAACGGAAGATCAGGGACGGAATAAAAGAGACGGTGCAAATAGTAATGTTAAGAGTCCTAAATTACTAATACAGAATAAGCATATTACAATGATAAATATCTAAATAACATACAGATAAATGTTATGTAAAAAAGGTACTTAAAGTTTTCTCTTCAACAAAGTTCTCTCCGGTCTGTCTCATCAGAGTTTCGTCTATGATTTTCTTAGTTCATGACTTGTCTTTCATAATCTTTGCCAGTCTCCGGCTTGAGTCGTTCTCATGGGCCGTCTCAGGTCGACTGGCTTCTAACTTCAGAGTTTCCCTTTTTATATCTTAAACAAACTTGGCAAGTTTAGCATATGAGGTCATCTTTCCTCAAGGACATGCCTAGATCAGCAAGATCATAGGTAATGATGTAATCTCTTAACTTGCCTGGTCATTCAATCTCAATTAGGTTACCATGACAGCAGGCGAGCGAAAAATTACATACAACTGTCTGTTTCATCCAACAAAGACCGAACAAAAAATACCCTCAAACCCTTGATGTTAACTTAACTCTTCGAAGTTCCTGACAATAATTCTGGAGACATGCTTCAAGGGTTTATCAGGTTTGGACAAGTGTCCTTATTACCATAAAATGCACAGACCAATTCCAAACCCAAAATTAGAGAAATTGAAGACTGAAATTAATAAACAGAAAAGCTGTGATACAGCAAAAACAACACCTAATTCTCAATCTACAATGAAAAATTATGACAAGATTTGAGACTAATGGATATCTACAGAGTTGAAAAATGAAATGTCCTGTACTTATCACACCAATTACTTATAAAGTGAAATGTAGCAGCGTCGGTTTAAGCAACCTGTAGCGCAGGGTTTTATTATGTGTTGATGAGAACACATTGCATCCTTATAGTAATTCTACAGTAAAACTGACTTTAAATAAAAACTTTTTTCCCTGACTACTTTTGCCAGAAACAGTTGTGGAATTTAAATTTGTACTGAAAAGGAGCTTACGTATTATCAATTAGAGTCTTCTCATAATAAGAGCAATTCTAAGCAGGTTATAAAATATCTATTTTGTAATCAGTATAGCACTTTGAAACCAGAAGCTCTGAAAATATTTTGAGACTTCCTGATCATAAAACTGAAAGCAATGATGATAAAAGCTGCAGAGGAAAAAAGATTTTTAGACTAAATCAGAAGTTGTCAACAAACTGAAAAAATATTCATTTCCTCCTAGCTTCACAGAAAGTCTTCTTGTTGTACTTTTCTCCCTTTCTGGACCTTAACAAACTCTAGATTTTTAGACGGGCCAAGTTCCAGAATTCTCTGGCTGGAAAATCGAAATTCGGAAGGTAGATGATTTGTTGCACATTTTCACTTGAGCTTTTCTCGATGAAGTAAATAGTTGATTTCTTCTTTTCTTATACTGTAGTCAACAACGCCATTTTGTCCGGCTTCATTTGTTTCTATTGGCATCCATTGGCACCCCATTCTGCATAGGAACGATTCATCCGATTTGTAAGGAGTCAAGCCATTCTCAGGCAGCATTCAGGAGTCATATTATGCGGCTTTCTGTTTCTTTATCATACTGATGTTGTGAGTTGACCACAAGGTGCTTTTCATGATCCTGGAGTTTGATACAATACTAACTTTACGATTATTGGAAGACCAAAATGAGAGGCTTTGATATACGATACAGAGAACTGTGTTCTTATCTATCTGTAAATATACAACAACTAGGGCTGGACCTGGGCACTTGGCTAGTCTTTGTCGCAGTGAGAAATTCGTCAAAGAAATTCAATTAAACAGTGAAAGTAATGAAAAATGAAGAGAACCAAAAACATAATAAATGTAATTGTCATATGATAGATTTGATAGTATTTCTTTTAAAGTAACGGTTTCAGCCCAGAAGATAAAACCATGGTTTTTATTTCTGATCACACAAAAGAAAAATTTTACTTCATTGGTGGTAAACAAAAATCTAAATAGGGCGATTGCAGCCAGAGGTACATAAATGACCATCTGTCAGATATCAACCCTTCTCAAGTCTTACAGCAACACTTACGTTTAAGTTTACGGAAAACTAGTCGTACGGTCGGGTTTTTGGGAAAAGGTAAGAGAAGAATACGAATAACATGATTGAAAATGAAGTAGTCAAAGAACAACATAGATAAACCATAAGTCTGGATCTGCAATGTTATGATGACTCCAAAACCAAATAATTCTGTACAGATTACGTTGGATCCATACAACGCCATCAAAGCAATTGAGACTATTTACAAATATCTACCTTGTATGTAATATGTAATTGATTTAATTTAAGATAATGACTTAATCTTCTTTACGGCAATTGGAACTTGAGGAAGTTTGAAAACAATTGACAATGTTCTGCTTTACTGGAAGACCGGATTGACGACGTTCTTAAAACTAGCACAGGAGGCAGTGATCGTAGCTATTTAGTCACTGTTTTATCAAATAGACAAACCAGAAAATCTCTCTGACGAACTAAAAAGAACAGGATAAAGTAGGAGAAATGGCGAGGAAGTTAAAAATTTGAGTCTGGTTACCATTTAACTAATCAAAGCGGTTTTCTGAAAAGAGAGAATTTAGGGGGGGTGGTGTTTGGAGCCAAAGAAATTAAACATGATCTAGCCAAGGTTAAATCTCTTAAACGTGTTACGTCATCAAAACCCAAAAATAAATTCAAAACCTTACTTTTTGAAATGGAATCAAATTCTGATTTTATTCCAAAGAGAGCAAAAAATCTCCTTTATCCAGATGACAAATATAAGGGCGTTGTATATTTCTTTGGACAGCAAAACACTATTTATACCTTGAACTATTGAGTAATGAATACTAAAAGAACAGTCCCTCTGGCACCTCAATTTGATAAAGCCAACTTGTGTTTCTGCAGTGTCTCTTAAAAATTTGAACTTGCAGCAATTTAAGCTTAAAGAGATGATCAGTGTATTTAAACCAGTTGCATTTGCACCCTTGACAGAAAATAACGCCGAGGAACATTTTCCTCAACTTGATCTGGAAGACACGAGCTTTGAGTTTGCTTTTCAGAATTTCCTCATTAATTCTGTGGGGGCTTAAAAGCAGCCCGTGGCAGTGATTGAACATAAAGCACTATGTCTTACTTTTAACAGCTTGAACCGGGTCACTGGAGCTTTTTTTAAGTGTGGTTTATTAGAAAAGAGTATACAAGCGAGCAAAATTCTGATCCAAACACACAAAACCTAGTTTGATGCTAGCAGCAAACAAATGGGAACAGTCCAATTATTGTAATGATAGAATGTATCCAATGCGCACTATTCCCACTATGCATGATGTAGGTTTAAGTATTGTGCACTATTCAAATGATGATGCAGCGCTGCAATCATTATGTTCAATTGTCAGGATAGTATAAAGATGGACATACAGAAATACAACACCAATATAAAAGCAATATGAACAAATTTGAAACGAAATACCGATGAGGAAACAGCGGAATTTTGCAACGATGAAACAAATCTTGTTCATAGGAATGATCATCAAGGACAGTGGAATGAAACACGTTCCTGATTTTTCCCCATTGATTAATGCTAAAAGAGCAAATGGATTTTGCAGTCTTGTGTAGACAGTGTAGAGTGTGTACAGGCAAGAAAATAATTGTACCAACTCATGCAACCATAAATGCATACGAAGTGGTGGAGTACAGTAGAAACATGCTTTTCGTGTGATTCCACCAAGAAAAAATTAATGTAATGGAAGACATGGGACCCCAGTTTCCAGTCGCAAGAATGGAAACAAGATAAACAATTTTACAGACATCCTGATGGTATTATAATTTTATCAGTAACTTATGTTAGCACATACGAAGTAGCTGTTTAAATAGTCTATATGAAATGAAAATAGTTTTACGTTTGCTTCGGCTTGCCTTCTAGTACTAACCTCTATTATCCTTGGTTATAATGTTATAATGTTCGTTTTTATCACGTCCAACTTTGTATGATGGTTTCAATATATGTCCCAAGCATCCACATAAAATTTGGTTTCATTTGGGGGAGTGATCTCAGTTTGAACCAATTTTAAGACTGTTCTTTTTGCCACCCTAGTCGAATCATAGCAATCCCACCATGAAACAGACCATTGTAAAAACCATCAAGCCAAGCACTGCTTGCCCCTAATTGTGCCCTTGGGCCTTCGGTCTTTGGCCGCAATAAATGACGATTTACTTTTACACGTTTGTATTCCTTGATATTTTTTCTGTCATGTTTCAACTTCCTTTCTTTTCAATGATAGACAAACGTTAAGTAGGAATCGTTTTTATACACCAGGCTACCTAATAACAAATACCTATTTTCAATAAATTAAGAGACGCTTTGTCTCCCCAATTTATTTTGAAATTTAATAAGATTGTATTGTATTTATATATGTCTACGTCATGAAAACATGTCATTTAAAGTGTCTGTCTGCTTAAGTAGTCTCAGTACAAAAACGACTAGTGTCTTTAATCAACAAATATATTGAATGTAATTAATTCCTCGGTGCCTGATCGCTGTTTCCGGAAATTGATATTTCACATCATCATCATTCGCCTACTCCGCCTTCGGCAGATTGCACATCAACATGTGATAACAGTCTCCATAAATTTCTGTCTTTGACTACGGTGTTCAGTGACATCAGTTGTCGTCCAGTCCAATGGCTAATGTTGTCACGCTATCATTTTGGTTGTTTTCCTCTACTTCCTCTTCCTTCCACCATCCCCTCTGGGCAGATTTTGCTTACGCCTTGAGTACAGCGTTTGGTGTGACCGTAGAGCTTCAAGACCCTAGATTTAATTGTGGATTTGATGGAAGTGAGTTTTGTTGTATTACGCAGGTCTTCAATTTGCGTATGATCAGACAGTCATCTGTTTGTCATGAATCTCATCATATGATTTTGGAAAACGACAAGTTATTGCAAGGATTTTGAAGTCCAATTAACACACTCCAGTCCACATAGAACTATCTGTAACACGTAGGTGTTAAAGATCTTCGATTTCAGTTGATAGTATATTCTTTTCGAGGTCAGCATTGCTTTATTCTTGTTAAAGGCCGCCCATCCCAGGCCAATGCGATGTTGGACAGCGACAAGTCTGTCATTCTCAGAGGAGAGTTTATGTCCTAGGGAAATAAATTAAGTTACTTGAGAGATTTCATTGTTATCAATGGTAAAATGGAGATTTGTTTTGATTTTACCGGTTGTCATGCACTTGGTTTTGGAAGCATTAATTTTCAAGCCGACGTCGGCTGCATATTTAGTTAGGAGATGGAGGAAAGTTTGCAGTTCGCAACGAGATTTACTTATAACAGCGATGTCATCTGCGTAGCTCAGATTGGAAAGGGTATGACTGCCAATCGAGAAGCCAGATGCAGAATAGAATAGCAGATAGCACATCACCTTGTTTTACTCCTTTCAGTATGTCAATACATCGTGACGTTCCAATATCTGTTTTGATTTACGCATTGAGCTGTCATATGATTGTTTCAGAAGGTTGATGTATTTTTTGTTGATCGATGTTTTCTCTATTAGGTTCCATAGGCAGGAAAGTTTGATACTGTCAAAGCCTTTCGTAAAGTCAATGAAAGTAATATGGACAGGATTCTTAAATTCTATAGACTTTTCGATTATTTATTCCTGGGCTAATATTTACTCGACGGTTCCTCTGCCACCTTGGCACGCCGCTTGTGTTTTAGGGAAAGATGCATACGTTAACGAAGAGTTTGTAGACGTAGCTTAGTAGGCTCATCGGGCGATAATTGCCACAGTCAAGTCGATTACCTTTCTTATAGATCACAACAATTAGAGCTTTTTTGAAAAGTTGTGGTACTGTTCCTGTTGTTCGGATGAAATTGAATAGGTGGTGTAATGCATTGAGGAAAGGTTCACCGCCACACTTCGTATACTCAGAGTAGATATTATCTAGACCTGGGCTTTTCCCATTTTTTAGGTTGCTGATGGTAGAGGATACCTCATTTTTTAAGATCGGCTGAATTTCTTCAGAAGTCGAGTCATCGATAGCGATTTGGTTTAGGTTGTCGAAAAACAGTTCTTCATAGAACTCAGCCCAGCGTTCGAGAATTTCATCTTTGTTGGTTAGAGCGGTTCCCTTTCTGTCTTTGATGCCCCAATTTATGGCTTTAGGTTTTTCTTTAAGCTTTTTTAATGCAGCGTGATACATTTTGTGTGGTGGGAGGCTATTGAGTTCCTCAATTCTACTTTCAATATGATTCAACTGATACTTTTTCACAAGTATATTGGATTCAGCTTTAGCAATCTTACATTGCATGGATGACGAACCATTTTCTATTCTGATTTTGTGCTTGTTAGAGATTGCTATTTTAGTTTGCTGCGAAATCCATTCTGGACTGGGTTCGGTGATCCTTGGTAGTGTTTCTTTGGAGGCATTGTTTACACTGTTTCTTATGGTGTTGTATATATTATCTGGGTCTGTTTCTGATTCGAGACCAGTAAAATGGCTCTGCAAGATTATTTGGAAGCGAGAAGTAACTTCTGGTTGCTTCATTGCTTGAGTTGCTCTATGTCAGTTTTTGGAATAGATTTTTTCCTTTGTAGCCAGGAGAAACTCAGTCTGATATTTGCACGTATCATGGGATGGTCTGATATGTCGGCGGAATTTAGTGCGAAACTGTCTAGAACATTTAGTCTCACTGATGGTTTTCTTGAAAGGATGAAGTCTATTTGGTTTCTCGTCTTGTCATGAGGCGAGGCCCAAGTAAAGAGCTTCTTTTTTTAAAACATGGTGTGGTGACTAGCAAATTTTTTTTCACACAGAATTGGGGAAGGAGTTCTCCTCTGGTGTTTGCAATACTTAGGGTATGTTTGCCAATTGCTGAAGGGGAAGTATTGTGTAGTTGGCCTAGTTTACAGTTGAAGTCCCCCATGACGAAAAGGTGGTCTCTCCTCAGGATGTCATTGACAATAGATTGATTATCATTATAAAGTTCTAGGATTTTTTCGTCTGCCTGAGATGACGTCGGGAAATAGCACTGTATAAAGACCAGCCTTGAGAATTTTCCTTTCTGGCTTAGGAGGGCAAGTCTGTCAGCTATTGGTTGATAATCCTCTATTAGAGATACACAGGTTTTGTTTGAAAGAAAGCCGACGCCGTTTGATCGTGAAGACTTATTGCTAGAAAAGAATAGCTTGTAACCGGTTGCTTCGTGGGTTTCGATCTTACTTTCTTTAACTTTTGTTTCTGAGAATCCGACAATGTCCCAGTTTATGTTCTGAATTCATGGATCATTGTTTCTAAGGAATGGTTATTAAGGTCATTGATTGTTCGTGGATTGTAGGTGCAGATGTTGAATGTTCTTTTCTGAAGTATTGTTTTTCCTCTGATCGCATGTATCGTATCAGCCCGAGGCTGCTGATATGATCCCCTGGTTGCATCTGTCACACCAGTCCGGGGCTGCTGATGCGCCCTCCTGATTGCTTGATGAGGGTCTGGAGGTGGATCCCTCTGGTCTGATATACTATGGTTGGACATTTGATTCCATGTTTATTTTATAAGCCGTATTCTTCCGTACTGGCTCAAGACAAGTTGGAAGAGAGTGATTTGTTCGTGTCGCTAAACACTAGGAGACTGCCTTACGGATTTCATGAGTTCTCTAACATAAGGCATTTTGCCAGTACTATTGTCGAATTGACAAATAGGGCTGCCTAACGTGACTCTCGTTGTCAGAACGGTTTGTCAGAGCTATAGTCAGGTTGACTAGTAGGACTGTCACTTCACCATTTCCTTGGCACGGGAGGCTTGGAGTGTGCTAACACTTGCCTGGAGTGTACACTCAGACTGGTGGAGGGAAGAAGGCACCTTAGATCTCCATTCTAGACTGGCCGAGGCAAAGTCTAGCCACTGCCCACAATTTCAACGATTTCATACACCTGCGATAAACACTCTGCTTGTAACCAAAATAGATATTTTAGAAGCAGCAGAATATCAGTATATCTCCCCCTTGTCGTTATTCATTACTAAAGGTGTGAATATGGCCCAGAAATTAGGTCCTCAAAACCCGTTCAAACTCCATCAAAGCCATTTCAATTTGCAGTTTTACCAGGATAGTATGAGTTACAAGATGTGCAAGTGGGTTAAACATGAGAACCACTATCACCCTAATTGGGAAAAGGAAGTTAAATTTAAATCCTTGATAAAGGGAGTACCTGGAGACAATACAAAAGGATGATGCAGGTTTTGCTACTCTTCAATTCGTTGTCCTTATAGAGACATATGTGCTTGTGGTGATACAGAAAAGCACTAGATGAATGCCCTGTTCTATGTTAAAGTGATAACACGTTTTGACGTTGAACCAAAAAGTCCAAAGTAAAACGAGAGCGTCAAGGTTGCCGAGTCCAAGCTGTTCTTACAGTATTCAAGATAGGCCTGAGAAGGATATACCCATCCACAGAACAATTTTTTTTCTGAACTCATCAAGAATGTTTTGTGTCCAATGATGTGCAGCGAATTAATTATGGATCTTCAAGATATGCCATATTCTCTTGTTATAGATAAAAAAATTTACATTGGCAGAGAGGAATAGCTTTGTTTTATGTTTGCCATTTTAACAAGACGCAAAATGCATTATTGACTACTTTGTGGGAGATGATTTCACTGGATTTTGGCACTTAAGAGGCAATTTTCAACAACTTGGTCAAGTTTTTTCATGCTTATGATCTTAAGCTTTCCAGGTATTTTGAAATACCTACGAATGGATGCAGTGTGATGTGTGGGTAAAATAATTCCATGATAAATCGATTGTCTGATGTAAATTACAGTATTGTTTACAACAAACGTATATGTCATTCAGTACAACTGTGCTTATTTTATGCAATACAAGCTTTCCCATTAACAAAAGTTATGGTTTCAGAAACTTATAAATAGTTTTGTCACAGCAAATTGTGCCAAAATAAGTACAAAATCCTCTTAGGCTCCCCACAACACGATTAATTGCAATAGCCTCGAGTACTCAGAGAATTTTAGAGCTGTATGAAAAACTAAAGCTTCAGTTTCAATTTGCCAAAGGTGAAGAGAGAAAGTATACTGTCACACGTCTTTACCAAATGTACTCTGACCCAGAAAATTAGCTGCACTTTCTTTTTCTGCAACCAGTTTTTATAGTACGAAACAGGGTTAACAAGATGTTCCAGCTGGACAGTTGCTCCCCGGTAAAGCTGAACGAAAAAATGGCAACGTTGTATATGTCAATATTTTTGCGTGTGGCTCGCCTCATCACTTTTACAACATGATCTTTGAGTAATGAGTAAAACATTGACATTCGTCCTAACTATTTGCGACTGGGTGCAAGATATACTGGCACAGTTTTCATTTCATTTCTTGAGAAGTATAGTCTCTATATGCCATTGGTGAATCGGGCAAAGGAACGGTGCCTATATTTTTTTACCTCAGATGCTTGGAGAAATGTGAAAGAGGTTGCGAACAAATATTCAACAACTTCAGTCGCAAAGTGATTTACTTCCATCAGTTGTTTTGGGCAATACAAAGCCTAGGATAGAGGATTAGTCCTTTTTGTCATTGTATGTTGGAAATCTAACCATACTAGAGGAGCAAATGCATCGTGCCAGCGTTATACAATGGGCTTACATAGATGGAAGGGGTACCAGGAAGTTCTGGGTGAACGTTGTCCATCACCTGGAAGCATCAGGTGGAAAACAATTTTTGGGAACTTGACATGTCTGTGTTTGTTTCACTAGCGCCACCATTCAGCAATGCATCAGTAGGAAGGACATTTCTCAAATGAATTTTTTAAAAATGAAATTCCGAACAAGATTCAGTAGTCATTGTTGGAGGCACTCTCACATATACATGGTTTCTTGGCATGAAAAAAACCTTTGTTGTAGTGAATTATGCCCACGAAGGACGACAAGCTGAATAAATTTGTCAATTATATTTTTGCTGCAACTTCAAACGAGGAACAAAATGTTCAAGAGGATTTTTAATACGTAGAAAAACTGTGTTTTCTTATTGGCTCTTATTGTGGGAATTTTGATCTCTAACATGCACACTATTTTTTTTCATAAGAAACCGAGTGAAGGAGACATATAAATTTCTTAAAATCCAGAATAACACACACACACACACACACACACACACACACACACACACACACACACACACACACACACAGAGAGAGTAAAATATACAGACTTTTCAAGACATTTGAAAAGTCTGTTATTTTCATTTCTAAAATAGAACACTGACATTGTTATCACTACGTTTGAGTTGTATGTTGTATGTTACTTTTCTTAGAATTTTTGAACCAGAACCAGGTAGAAAACTAAGAAACTACTGGGCCCAACCGAGCTAAGTTATTTGTAAACTATCTTGTTTTATTATTACAATACCCTGAATGACTTCAGAAAATCAGCTTTGTTTTTTGAAAACCACTGTCTGTGGTAATTGAAAGTGCAGGGTTAAATTTCTGACTTGGGCAAGTTTTGGGCTATTTTCACTAAAAGTTGGGAGTTTTGGGGGCTATTTTAATATTAGATTTGGGCTAGGGAGGAAGAAACATCTGACAATTTCTGAAGTGCTCTGGTGCTGGTCGTTTTGTCAAAGCCAACGCTGTATCACAGCAACCATTGCTTTCACGCTCCCCCCATTTCAGCTGGATTGCAGAGCTGCACCAACCCAGGAGAGGGGTAGATGCAACAAAGAACCCCTGCAAAGGTCTCCACTACCAAAGCGAAATTCAATGGCTGTAAACAACTTCCAAGGCAACATTGCAAAGCATTGTAAGCCAAGATACTAGTATGGATGCATTTGAATATTTTGACGAACATTCTGCAGATAATGTTGCACTGGCAGTTAGGAACAACGACATTGCCATGGTCGAAGAACTGCTGAAGTCTGACAGAGCAAGTTTGCATTTGGTGGATAATCGAGGTTATATGCCAGTAAGAGTATGCTTTTATAGATATAGAATAGCGGAGTAAATCCTTTTTGTGATCAAATACTGGAAATCATTTATGATGATCAGGCCCACTAACAATAAATGTATCCTATATTACATAGTCACGGATGGTGCTTTACCCCCTACTGCCGTTTTGCCCACGGGACAGCTGTAATTACTTACAGGCATCCCCCGAAATTTATAAATAATGTAATTAACTAGGAATAGACGACCCTCTTTCTGATATTTTCCATTGTTCCTGGTACTTTTGTGCGATGTTAGCAGGAGGGCCCTTCCTCCCCCCATACTAAACGGGGAAAAAATACTTATTTTGGTAATATCTGGCCCGCTGCCTCCCACATTTCCACCATTATGCCTCTGCAACTAAGTTTTAGAAATGTGATAATGTTTTGAATGGGTCTGTTCTTGCTTTGGGGAATTCATGCCCGACTCTACAGCACAAAACTTTGAATTAGAAGCAGACTTCTTTACAACTGTCAATTTACTGGCAGTGTCAAACCCATCCCATTCCACAATTCCACTCTCATTCTATGTAAGTTAATGATAACAGCTTTTGTTGGCATTGTGATACTGTTCATGTTCATCCCCCCTAAATATTCTCGGATTTTCGACGGTTACAAAAAAGGTTTGAATTTTTCGAAAATTTTCTGCAACAGTTGCGAAAAAATTCAAAATTTCTTGACGTTTTTGTAAAAATTATAAAATATCATAACAAAACGTTTCTTTGCTCCTCGGGCAAGATCATTCAGAGTAGAAAACTACGAGTCCCCCCGCCACCCCACGTCCACCAAAAGATTGATACTGCCAATCTTTGATCTTAAATAACAAGTTTAGTACATAATTAGCACACGTAACTTGCACACCATTTTAAAAGCGAAAATAAATGCTTTCAGTGATGTGTAACGAAAAATTTCAATTTATTGATCAAATTCCCAATTTGTATGTGATATGTCAAATGGTAATTAGCACCAAACTATTGTGTATATCGTTCTAATGCAGGGAAAAAAGCTTTCAAACATACCTTATAAATGGCTTAAATTTATTAGTCAAATTTCCAGCTTTTATATCATATGGAAATCGTTACTCACGTACTACTAATTATACATAAGTATAATTATAATTGAAAATGTGCATATTGACGAATTACATATACTTGCCAAATTTCAGGGCGATAACCCAAGAAAAAGTGCTCTTCCCCATTTTTTTTGGTACTGAATGAACACCTGGTACAGAATAGAACAGATTTTTTTATGTGCCGAGTGATCATCTGTTGCCAAATTAATCATCTGTTGCCAAATTGCACCTGGTCCTAGGCCTGCTCACAAGTGAAGCTCACCAGCAGGACAATAATTTCGAGTGGATAAAAATGGATAAAATACTTATAGACACTAGTGGTATCTCAAAATAATCAAATCTTTAAGTCTGAAAAGCCATCAAAAAGCCTGAAAATAAACAATAATCCTAATGCAATCAGGTGACACTAACAGTCGACTCCCAAAAGGGCTTGCAGTGCATGGCCCAGAAAAGAAGGCCCACAGTCATATTGAATGGATGCTTGCATGCAAAACAGGGAGAACAGAGTGGCCAGACATGTAATAACTTTACGAATCGATATATCAAAGCAGGGGAACACAAAAGAGAATCTAGAATATTTGTCAACTATGCTAAGAACACAATTATTTTTGTTATTGTATGGTAAGGGGCCTTTAAAGGCAATGTTTATTCATTAGATTGATAAGTGGTCTTGATAGGGAAACCATACAGATTTTTGATACTGAAGTTTGAATTCAGCAAAGGTTGAATACTCATTTGTAGTTAATTTGCTCCATTCCAGGAGTAAAAAAGGCAAGTTCTTGGTCCATACAAAGTAATTGAGTCTTATAATTTCAGGTGTACTGAATAACTTGTGGAGTTTAGACTGTAACTCTTAAGCAGTGGAGGTACATGCTGCTCTGAAAAATGTGCCTGGCAGTATATTTTTCTCTCTTGGGTGGTAGATAATCTCAAAACTGTAACATGCAAGTTCAAACTTCCATTGTATGATCTTACCATTTTTTATCTTTCCTTTGTTGTGGTGATCAAATGTGTATGAAACAGACTTTTCATTTGTTTTCAAGATGAAGTGCTGCTCTATCAGCAAATGTCTCTAATGTCTTGAATAGTAGCTTGGGCTTCCTTTTCTATGACAGCACACTTAAATTCACTACTCTGTAATACATGTGAAAGTAAGCAACAGACTGGTCATTTTGGCCCAGAATGATTGTACTGAAAATGATTATCATCATACAACTGTTTGTTTGACTCACATTATAATAATGTTTAAATCAGTTTTGTTGGATTTCCTTTGTTTAGGCACCTGCTGTACTCAGCAGATATATACATTATGTAAAGTCAGCTATGTTGTGTAGCATGAGGTTTTTCATGATTGAAGCCTCATTTTAGGCCTTAAAACTGTTTTGTTTCATTACAATTTAATCAAGAGACCTTCACCATGTATAAAGTTCTAAAACCAGAACATTTTGATACTCATTTGAGTGGTTCTGGTACTTTAAAAGCATGAATTCACTGGAAACATACCTTCATGAATTTTCTTTCCATTCTTCCTGAAAACGATCTTGACAATTACGGAGTACTTACTAAATTCATCTCTCCACCTGTTTTTGAATACATTGACGAGTGTACATCTTATGAATTAGCAATGGATATGCCCCAAAACATCCACATTAAACAACAAACAAGATTTTCGCTAGACATGTACATGCTACTTGATGTCAACAATCTGGAGAATCCCTCGACGAGTATCTACAAACACTAAAAGTCCTCATCAAAGAAGTGCAACTTCCAATCTGTTACTGTGGCTACATATTGTGAAGAACACATCTGTGACACTTTTTTTACAGGCCTACCATCAAATCAGAATGTAATTGAAAATTAAGTATAAATTAATTTAAATTAATTAAATTAAATTAAATTTAAATGTAATTGAAAGAACATTATCACAAGATATGGATATCATCAGCAAATACTTCAAAAATTGGAGACTCAAACTGAATATCACCAAAACTGTTTCCAGTGTGTTTTATCTTGCTAACCAAATAGCTGATTATGAACTCAATGTCTCAATATATGGAATGAGGTTACCTTTTGAGAAAACTCCCAAGTACCTTGGTGTCACACTAGACTGTAGTCTCTCATACAAACATCATTTGATAGAAGTCTCTTCTAAAGTAGCCAAGCAATGTAACCTACTAAGGCATACTGCTGGTAATCAGTGGGGTGTTGATTTCTCGAATTTGAGATCATTTGCTTTGGCCTTGTGTTTCTATACTGCTGAATATTGTTCTCCTGTTCCATCACTACAATAAAGTTGATGTTGCACTTGATGAATGCTTGAGACTAGTGAGTTGTTGTATAAAATCGACTTCAACTGATGTTCTTCCTATTCTTTGTGGTATTGAACCTGCTGACTTAAGAAGAGATAAAAATATATTGAACTTATATAATCATGTGCTATCAGAGGAAGGGCACATTCTTGAAAAATTGGTTCCATATTCACTTACAAACAATAGGTTAAAGAGCAGAGTTCCACTTTTAAATTGCATGCACCCTTTAGCTTCCACCATAAACGATACAGCATCTGTCAAATCTTGGGTCTTGCTGATGGAGTAATACAGACAACCAGGTTTCCCAATTTATTCCTGAACCTACGGTGAAACTTCCAGGACATGACTTGAAGCATGNGAACTGATGTTCTTCCTATTCTTTGTGGTATTGAACCTGCTGACTTAAGAAGAGATAAAAATATATTGAACTTATATAATCATGTGCTATCAGAGGAAGGGCACATTCTTGAAAAATTGGTTCCATATTCACTTACAAACAATAGGTTAAAGAGCAGAGTTCCACTTTTAAATTGCATGCACCCTTTAGCTTCCACCATAAACGATACAGCATCTGTCAAATCTTGGGTCTTGCTGATGGAGTAATACAGACAACCAGGTTTCCCAATTTATTCCTGAACCTACGGTGAAACTTCCAGGACATGACTTGAAGCATGGACAATGGGTGCTCTTAAATTGATTACAATCTGGATATGGACAATATACCAATTTCATGCATAAAATTGGTCTAAGGGACAATCCATTTTGTCATTGTGGTGAAATTCAATCCCATCAACACGTATTGATTTGCGAATTGATAGGTATTTGAGGTGATATAAAACCATTGATGAGGAATTTCGTTTGTGGCTCAATGACAATGTCTTAGATATTTAGCATGTTTTTTGGTGTTGATCATATGCATATATATCAAATCAGATATGACAGCAACTTTTAGAGAACAAAACTCTTGATCTCAAAAGTATGTTTGACCAGGCTAGAGCACTTGACTTGACCTTGCAAAGTTCTGAAGGCTATTTAATTCATCAGCCATTCAATGCCACTACCAACTCTACCATTACAACTCCACCAGATTTGCCTGTGGCTAATCTAGTAGACCAGCTTCAACAACATAGAAAAACCATAAAAATTCTCATAGATGTTTCTTTTGTGGAAATGCCACACACCCTTGTTACAAGTGCCCTGCCCGTGACACTGTTTGTAATAATTGCCAAAAGAAGGTGAATTTTTCAAGTATGTCAGGGGAAACCAATGAAGCCTGTCAGTGCTGTAATCACTCCAACACTTGCATCAGTGGGAGTCCCAGAAGCTCTCAAAAAGTCATCTGCTGCTGTTGTAGTAAATTCAGATTGGAATGTCACTGCACTCATTGACAGTGAAAGTAGCAAAAGCTATATCAACCCAAGTTTGGTACAAGCAACTGATATAACTGTTCTACCCTTGTTAGTAGTGTATCCATGGCAACATCTACAGTAAATGTACAAACAGAAGGAGTCTGATTAGTTGACATAAGTTACCAAGGATGCATTTACAAAGATTTTCGTCTTTCAGTTATGCCAAGACTATGTTCTGACCTCATCCTTGGACTTGACTTTCAGTGTCAGCATGACAGAGTCACCTTTGAATATGGGGGCTCCAAGCCTGCTTTGTTTGTCTGTGGTATGACTACATTGAATATTGAACCACCCTCATGGTTTGCATACCTTACATCTGATTGTCATCCTATTGCTTCAAAGCCACAACACTACGGCAAAGAAGACCTGGTATTCATCAGTAATGAAGTAGACAGACTACTAGCCGAAGGTGTTATTGAATACAGTCAGTCACCATGGCAAGCACAAGTAGTTGTTACCAAAGACAAAAATCACAAAAAATGCTTGGCCATANTGTTGTAGTAAATTCAGATTGGAATGTCACTGCACTCATTGACAGTAAAAGTAGCAAAAGCTATATCAACCCAAGTTTGGTACAAGCAACTGATATAACTGTTCTACCCCTGTTAGTAGTGTATCCATGGCAACATTTACAGTAAATGTACAAACAGAAGGAGTCTGCTTAGTTGACATAAGTTACCAAGGATGCATTTACAAAGATTTTCGTCTCTCAGTTATGCAAGGACTATGTTCTGACCTCATCCTTGGACTTGACACTAATAGTACACTTAATAGATTACTCACAAACAATCAACATGTTTGCCTAGCGAGATGCATTCCCATTACCCAGAATTGACAACACCATCAACGAAATTGCCCAATTCAAGGTCTTCTTCATACCCCACCTCCAAAGTGCCTATCATCAGATACCTCATAAAGATGCAGATAAAGTTTACACTGCCTTTGAAGCTAAAGGAAGGCCTTATCACTTCACCCAGTTACCGTTCAGAGTGACAAATGGTGTAGCATGCTTTCAAAGGGAAATCAAGCTTGTTGAAAACCATAGTCTGAAAAGAGTGCTTCCCTACCTTGACAATATCACTGTATGTGGACTTGATCAAGAAGATCATGATATCAACTTCAACAAATTCATGGAAGCTGCCAAAGCTGTCAATTTAAAGCTCAATGACAGCAAAAGTGTCTGTTTACTTGACACCTTCCCTTAATTGGCTATATCACCAAAGATGGTATGATATACCTAGATCTAGAGAGACTGTGACCTTTGCAAGAGCTTCCTCTCCCTCATAACACTGTCACTCCACCAATGCACAGGACCTTTCTCCTATTACTGGCAGTTGGTACCAAACGTCTCTGATTGAATTAAACCAATCACAAGTTGCAAATCCTTTCCATTGTCTTCAGAAGCAGAAGAAGCATTTGAGGGCCTTAAGAAGACCATTCCAGAGGCTGTTGTCTCAGCTACAGATGAAACAGTTCCATTTGAAGTTGAAACTGATGCCTCAGATATAGCTTTGGTAGCTACTCTCAACCAGAATGAAAGGCCAGTAGCATTCTTCTCACATGCACTACAAGGAAGCAAATTAAACCACTCTGCTGTTAAGAAAGAAGCTCAAGCAATCGTTGAAGCAATAAGCCATTGACAACACTTCCTCACCTGACATCATTTCTCTTTAAAGACCTACCAAAAGTCGGTCTCCTACATGTTTAACCAATGCCACAAAGGCAATATCAAGAATGACAAGATAATGTGGTGGAGAATAGAGCTCAGCTTTTACAGCTTTGACATTGTTTGTTGTCCAGGCCATGGAAATATTCTGCCTGATACCTTTTCAAGGGCCCATGGTGCATCAACTACTCAAGATTCACACTACAAGCTTCACACTAGAAACTTCACGATTCGTTCCTCCTGGTTTTGTAAGAAAGACACTTTGTATGAGCCAAAAAACTTGCCCTATTGTTTAGATGAAGTTAAGAAAACAGTCATTAACTTGTGTCCTATCTGTTGTGAGTGTAAACCTGAGTTCTACTGTTCAAAGGAAAATGCTTATGTTTTCAAGGCTACTCAGCCATTTGAAAGATTAAACATCAACTTCAAGGGTCCTCTGCCTACTAACAATAAGAACAAGTACTTCCTGCATGTTGTGGATGAATTTTCTAGATTTTCATTTGTCTTCCCATGTCCTGATGTTTCTATTCCAACACTGATGAAGAGTCTTACCATGCTATTCTCTTAACTTACTTACTGCACGGTTTAATGTCTCTTGTTCCCAGCAGCTGGGGTTTGATGCACTTCTTTGCCATGTTTTCCATGAATTTCTCTCTATTTGAAATATCTGGATATATACATTCGGACAGAGGAGCATTGTTCATGAGCTTGTGGGAATTCCTTACCAGCAAAGGAGTAGCAATGAGTTGTACTGCTAGTTACAATCCAGTCTGCAGTAGTCAAGTGGAGATATACAATGGTACCCTGTGAAAGGCTCTTACAATGTGTACTTACTTACTTATCCTTGTGTAGACAGTTATCCATGACTAGCACAGGTCTGCCATTTGGTGGCTGCACAAAGTCCAGTTTGCCACTTTGTTTGATCGGTTGTGTTTTCCTTGTTCAGTTACCAAGCTCTCTGGTCTTCGCTAATGGTGGCTGCCCAGGTCTTTTGTGGTTTCGCCAGTGGTGGGAGCTCCATCAACATGTACCTTATGGGCCTTGTTGATCCAGTCAATGCTCCTTTGAATGTAACCAAACCAACAGAGACATCTTTCACAGAAGGCTACTTCTTGGGGAGGTACCAGGAACTTTGCACAGAGTGTTGAGTTGTTGACATGCTCAGAAGCCTTGATGTGGCACATCCAGCTTAACATAGCACATTTATTTCTCAAGAGCTGCTGTCTGTCCACTACTTTAAGGGGCCAGCACTCACTAGCATGGAGCATTGCATTTCTTACACAACTGGAGAGGATCTGACCCTGATTCCTCAAAGATTTGCCTTTGCTGGTTAGAAGTGTGAGAAGCTCATGAAATATTCCCCAAGCAACTCTGCACCGATGTATGGTACATGCCTTGCAAGTGCCTCCAGTACATTGACTGTCCCTAAGATAGCAGAATGACTCAACTACCTCCAGTTTATGTTCATCAATCATCACATGACCACATGGTCTACCATCAATTTTACTTGCTGTGTCAAGGCACCAGGAACAGCGGAAAGTAGGTTCTTCAACCAGTTGACCTTTGTGATCACTACACTTCTTGTCGACCCACATGGACCAGCCTTCGCAGAGGGTCAGGTTGGCACCAATGCCCTTTCTACAAACACCGCAAGGATATTTTCCACAATTGCGAAGTGAATTCAGGTCACGGCTGCTAAACATTAGCTTAGTTTTGCCCATGTTTACTCACAAACTCTTGGCTTCTACCCGCTCCTTCCAGAGCTTTAACTTCTCAATCAGCTCTTCCAGAGATTCTGCAATGATTACCATCTCATCGGGGTAAACAGAGCCTCCAGCACAATGATGAAGAGAAGTGGAATGAGCCCTGAGCCCTGATGCTTACCAACTTTCTCATCAAACTCTTCCGAATAAGTCACTGACACGAACCCAGCTCTTGGGTCCACCATACATAGCCTGCATGACTGTGATAATTCATTACTGGACTCCCACTAAGCGCATTGCCCACCAAAGAACTTTTCAAGGAACTCTGTCAAAGGCCTTCTCAAGGTCAATGAAAGCAAAGTACAGATTTTTCTTCTTGGCAAGATACTTCTCCTGGAGCTGCCAGACAATGAAGATGGCATCATTTGTTCCCCTGCCTGGCATGAAACCAAATTGTATGCTATCAATTTCGATGATCTCTCGGATGCACTTTTCGATGATCCGCTCCACAGCCTTCAAAACTTGGTCTGTCAGTTTCATGCCGCAATAGTTGCCCCATTCCAAGGCGTCCCCCTTTCCTTTATACAAACTGATGATAAAGCTTTTATCCCAATCAGCAGGAATCTTTCCCTCAAACACAACAGCATTTGTGAGGTCTGTAATGAGTTGACTACAGCAATGTAGGGCTGACTCAAGCATTTCAGCAACAATACCCGAAGGTCTGGGAGCCTTACTCTGTTGCATCTTATGGATTGAGGCGGAAACCATCTCGGATGTAAGGTAAATTGGTGGTCCATAAACTGGTGTAACTTGAGGTAAATTCTGACTCAGGCCAAGGAAACTCTACATTCAATAGCTTTTCGTAGTGCTGCTTCCAGGCATTTCTACTTGCATCATCACTGAAAGAGAGATTACCAGCGTCATCGCGAATGCATTTCACAGCAACAACATCCCAGTTTTCTTTACATGTTTGATTGGCTAGACGATAAAACTGTGGATCATTTTCGGCAATGTGAGAGAACTGGGATTCTTCTGCCTTCTTTTGAGCTCTGAACACAGCTCACTTAGAGGCCCTCTTGGCTCTGAGATAATCCTTCTTATTACCACCATTCATTCACGCTTTCCACAGGCGCCTTTTCTCTGATACAGCAGCTTCCACCTCATCATACCACCACCAAGTTTCCTTTTTCCAGACCTCTTTCTTGGACTTCCCACACACCTCATCCGCTTTGTTTAGCAGAGTGGTTTTAAGTGTAGCCTAAGTCCAATCAACAGAGCTGTCGACAGAGATAACATTGGCAAGATTAGTGGCAAAAGTCTCTGAGAAAGTCTTCTTCACATCAGGGTCTTTCAGCTTCCAACAGCGGAGCTTGGGGACAAATAGTCTCTTCTTTCGGTTAGGTAGTGTTTTAAGCAACATATCACATACTACAAGTTTGTGTTGGGTAACATCCTTCACTCAGAATGATTTTAACATCTATGACCCACTTCAAATCTCTTTGCTTAAAACGAATATAGTCGACCTGCCTAGATACATTACCGGATTGATAAGAGATGAGATGACTATCCCTCTTCCCAAACTTTCCAACAACAAGATTGTTCGCTACCGCAANCTTTAAAGACCTACCAAAAATGCTGTCTCCTACATGTTTAACCAATGCCACAAAGGCAAGATCAAGAATGACAAGATAATGTGGTGGAGAATAGAACTCAGCTTTTACAGCTTTGACATTGTTTGTTTTCCAGGCCATGGAAATATTCTGCCTGATACCTTTTCAAGGGCCCATGGTGCATCAACTACTCAAGATTCACACTACAAGCTTCACACTAGAAGCTTCACAATTCGTTCCTCCTGGTATAGTAAGAAAGACACTTTGTATGAGCCAAAAAACTTGCCCTATTGTTTAGATGAAGTTAAAAAAACAGTCAACTTATGTCCTATCTGCTGTGAGTGTAAACCTGAGTTCTACTGTTCAGAGGAAGATGCTCATGTTTTCAAGGCTACTCAGCCATTTGAAAGATTAAACATCAACTTCAAGGGTCCTCTGCCTACTAACAATAAGAACAAGTACTTCCTGCATGTTGTGGATGAATTTTCTAGATTTTCATTTGTCTTCCCATGTCCTGATGTTTCTATTCCAACACTGATGAAGAGTCTTACCATGCTATTCTCTTAACTTACTTACTGCACGGTTTAATGTCTCTTGTTCCCAGCAGCTTGGGTTTGATGCATTTCTTTGCCATGTTTTCCACGAATTTCTCGCTATTTGGAATATCTGGATGTATAAATTCGGACAGAGGAGCATTGTTCATGAGCTTGTGGGAGTTGTGAGCAAAGGAGTAGCAATGAGTTGTACTGCTAGTTACAATCCAGTCTGGAGTAGTCAAGTGGAGATATACAATGGTACCCTGTGGAAGGCTCTTACAATGTGTACTTACTTACTTATCCTTGTGTAGACAGTTATCCATGACTAGCACAGGTCTGCCATTTGGTGGCTGCACAAAGTCCAGTTTGCCACTTTGTTTGATCGGTTGTATTTTCCTTGTTCAGTTACCAAGCTCTCTGGTCTTCGCTAATGGTGGCTGCCCAGGTCTTTCATGGTTGGCCAGTGGTGGGAGCTCCATCAACATGTACCTTATGGGCCTTGTTGATCCAGTCATTGCTCCTTTGAATGTGACCAAACCAACAGAGACATCTTTCACAGAAGGCTACTTCTTGGGGAGGTACCAGGAACTTTGCACAGAGTGTTGAGTTGTTGACATGCTCAGAAGCCTTGATGTGGCACATCCAGCATAGCATAGCACATTCATTTCTCAAGAGCTGCTGTCCGTCCACTACTTTAAGGGGCCAGCACTCACTAGCATGGAGCATTGCATTTCTTACACAACTGGAGAGGATCTCACCCTGATTCCTCAAAGATATGCCTTTGTTGGTTAGAAGTGTGAGAAGCTCATGAAATATTCCCCAAGCAACTCTGCACCGATGTATGGTACATGCCTCGCTAGTGCCTCCAGTACATTAACTGTCTCTAAGATAGCAGAATGACTCAACTACCTCCAGTTTATGTTCATCAATCATCACATGACCACATGGCCTACCATCAATTTTACTTGCTGTGCCAAGGCATCAGGAACAGGAGAAAGTAGGATCTTCAACCAGTCGACCTTTGCGATCACTACACTTCTTGTCGACCCACATAGACCAGCCTCCGCAGAGGATCAAGTTGGCACCAATGCCCTTTCTACAAACACCGCAAGGATATTTTCCACAATTGTGAAGTGAATTCAGGTCACGGCTGCTAAACATTAGCTTAGTTTTGCCCATGTTTACTCACAAACTCTTGGCTTCTACCCGCTCCTTCCAGAGCTTTAACTTCTCAATCAGCTCTTCCAGAGATTCTGCAATGATTACCATGTCATCGGCGTAAACAGAGCCTCCAGCACAATGATGAAGAGAAGTGGAATGAGCACTGAGCCCTGATGCACACCAACTTTCACATCAAACTCTTCCGAATAAGTCACTGACACGAACCCAGCTCTTTGCTCCACCATACATAGCCTGCATGACTGTGATAATTCATTACTGGACTCCCACTAAGCACATTGCCCACCAAAGAACTTTGCAAGGAACTCTGTCAAAGGCCTTCTCAAGGTCAATGAAAGCAAGGTACAGATTTTTCTTCTTTGCAAGATACTTCTCCTGGAGCTGCCAGACAATGAAGATGGCATCATTTGTTCCCCCGCCTGGCATGAAACCAAATCGTATGCTATCAATTTCGATGATCTCTCGGATGCACTTTTTGATGATCCGCTCCACAGCCTTCAAAACCTGGTCTGTCAGTTTCAAGCCACAATAGTTGCCCCATTCCAAGGCGTCCCCCTTTCCTTTATACAAACTGATGATAAAGCTTTCAACTCAATCAGCAGGAATCTTTCCCTCAAACACAACAGCATTTGTGAGTTGACTGCAGCAATCTGGGGCTGACTCAAGCATTTCAGCAACAATACCCAAAGGACTGGGAGCCTTATTCTGTTGCATCTTATGGATTGAGGCGGAAACCATCTTGGATGTAAGGTAAATTGGTGGTCCATGAACTGGTGTAACTTGAGGTAAATTCTGACTCAGGCCAAGGAAACTCTACATTCAATAGCTTTTCGTAGTGCTGCTTCCAGGCATTTCTACTTGCATCATCACTGAAAGAGAGATTACCAGCATCATCGCGAATGCATTTCACACCAACAACATCCCAGTTTTCTTTACACGTTTGATTGGCTAGACGATAAAACTGTGGATCACTTTCAGCAATGTGAGAGAACTGGGATTCTTCTGCCTTCTTTCGAGCTCTGAACACAGCTCGCTTAGAGGCCCTCTTGACTTTGAGATAATCCTTCTTATTACCACCATTCATTCACGCTTTCCACAGGCGCCTTTTCTCTGATACAGCAGCTTCCACCTCATCATACCACCACCAAGTTTCCTTTTTCCAGACACCTTTCTTGGACTTCCCACACACCTCATCCGCTGTGTTTAGCAGAGTGGTTTTAAGTCTAGCCTAAATCAAATCAACAGAGCTGTCGACAGAGATAACATTGGCAAAATAAGTGGCAAAAGTCTCTGAGAAAGTCTTCTTCACATCAGGGTCTTTCAGCTTCCAACAGCGGAGCTTGGGGACAAATGGTCTCTTCTTTCGATTAGGTAGTGTTTTAAGCAACATATCACATACTACAAGTTTGTGTTGGGTAACATTCTTCACTCAGAATGATTTTAACATCTATGACCCACTTCAAATCTCTTTGCTTAAAACAAATATAGTCGACCTGGCTAGATGCATTACCGGATTGATAAGAGATGAGATGACTATCCCTCTTCACAAACTTTCCAACAACAAGATTGTTCGCTACTGCAAACTCGAAGATGCGTTCACCTTCCTCATTCCTTTCACCATAACCACAC
>RDPX01000153.1:1659137-1670190 GCA_003991215.1 Morbakka virulenta
TTCATTGTTCGTGAATTGTTCTGTTACATGATAGAAATATTATTCGTTTCTTTCTCCTGAAAAACTTAAATTTCAAAATAATGAAAACAATAACTTCCAATTTCACTCACCCTAGGCTACTGGTAGTAGCCCGGTGTTTGATCTTAACTTACAAGTCAAAAAACAAAGAAAGAAAATATAATAATAATAATAATAATAATAATAATAATAATAATAATAATAAATAATAATAATAATAATAGTAATAATAATAATAAATAAATTAATAATAATTACTTAGTTACTTACTTACTTAATGCTACAGTTTATGTATACGGAATAAAGGTTTTCATTCGCGTCAGTGATAATAGGAGCGCTGGGAACTGTTCTAAGAAATTTGAAATTGAGTTTGTCTATGATGGGATTTAATGAAAAAGAATGTAGAGACATTGTGTCTCGACTTCAGCAAAAAAGTATTTTAGGCACCGTAAAAATTGTCAAAACTTTTGTGAATTTCTAAAAATAGAATTATTTTTAAATTTTATTTTCTGCCTTACTGATTGTAATATCCTATTTTTTAGAATCTTTGCCCTTTTGATAAAGGCCGGATTTTAATTGTAATATACATTTTAACTAATTTGAAAAGAAATAAGAGAACCTTAACCTCTTATATGATAATAAAGCACTACCTCAATGGCTCAATAGTGCCTTCACAGTACTGCTACCAAAGAGCAAGGAGACACATGTACCAAAAATTTTTCGTCCAATAGTCTGTCTGAATATCCAGTACAAACTGTGTACGAGTTGCATCAATTATTTTCTAATCGATCACTTGACCAGAAATAATGTGATCACGAAAGAACAAGTTGCTAATAAAAAGGGTGTATGGGGCACAACTGAACAGCTTCTGCTAAATAACGCTCTACTTAAGGAAATAAAATCATTAAGAAGGAATCCATACAATTGTATGGTTAGACTATAAGAAAGCGTTTGACATTCATAGCGTTGAAACTTGCAAAAGTACCAGACGACCTAATTAATGCTATCAAATGCCTTGCTAAATCATGGTTTGCGAAGCTCCACCTTCATGGAGTAAAAAAATCAATCATCAGCGCCTTCATTATTAATTTAAAAGGAATCTGCAAAGGAGACAGTCTATCAGTCATCCTATATGTTCTGTCATTAAACCCACTATCACACCTGCTTCAGTTCACCAAAGGAGGCACGTATGAGAAACTGCGAAACCACCAAGTCACCCATAATTTCTTTGTGGATGACTTCAATCTATTCTCAAGAACTTTGACAGGTTTTAAAATGTAGCTGGATATTACTACCACACTTTCAAATGACAAAGGAATGAAATTCGGGGCTGATAAATGTGCTATTCTACACACACAAAAAGGGCAAGTCGTTGATGGTGATCCAATAACAATCAATGTTTTAGTCTTTTCACCACTCAATAAAGGAGATAGTTATAAGTACCTGGGAATCGACGAAAAAATCATGTACGAAGGTGCACAGAAAAGATTACGGAGTATCTTACCAGGTTCAAAAGGATATGGTCATCAGAACTATCTGACTACAACAAAGCGAGAGCACACAACACCTTTGCTGCGCCAATATTTTTGAAGTGTAATGATATGCATTAACATCATTGCCATTAGGTTAACACTATATGCAAGAATTGCGAGTTTGTTTTGAATAGTTAAAATGCTAGTCCTGACATGACTGTGTTTAAGCCTTATTAATTTATATCTAATGAGTTAAAATGTATTTGATTTTGAATTGCATTATTTCAGTCTCTTTGACTTGATGAAAATTGATTATTTACAAATCGAAAATACTAATACGAAATTAATTATATCAAAGGGGTTTTAACATCTTATAATTATAATTCCTATTTATATCTGCAGCTGCCACTGTACAAACATGTAAAACGGGTTTTTTTTGGTTTTTTTAAATATGTTTTATGCCTTTTTACTTTTTAAAAATTTCATTTCATTTCAGTCTTGCTCTTGAAAACTGATTATTGCTAGATTTGAAATGTTGATATAAGTTACGTTGTGTCAAACATAAAGTTCATACTGACAGACTTACAATCCTACCCCAAGAGCACCTTTTCTGATTTAAGTATTTTAGTCCATGGGTGATTGTAGAGCTCTCTGCTGATCGGATTAGAAGATGCAACGTATAATTTTTGGCCACTTGCAACAGAAATCATGTCAGACTGGTACGTGTACTAACGAGTAAACTGAATCATCAATAAATATCTATTTCTTTTACTTTGAGTTATTAATTATTTGATCCACTCAGCTTATTCTTAACCAATTTAATCGTATATTGTGCAGTTTGATTGCTTCCTTTGCTTGTATTTCATCGCAGTTTAAATCCATTTTTAGTGCTTTTACTGTTACGTTGTAGTTATAAGCATACTGTAGTGAAAGTAACGTTAGACTCTACTACGATTTTAGATTTTATAGTTGGGAGATCTGCCTTTAGTTGAATTCCTTTGCTATGGATTCTTTATTGGCTTTTTTGATGAAAAAATGGTACCTTCATGAAAATAAATTAATTCGTTATTTTTGGCCGTTTTTCCCCAAGAAGTGCTCAAGCACTTAGTTTCAGGTTCAAGTTTTTACTCAAATTTTCATCTAATTTATTAAATAAAGATTTGTATTGTAGAGCCTTAAGTTTAAATTCACAGATATAAATTTTAATTTGGCTATTTCAACATAGTAGATCAATACTATAAAATTGCCACATCAGGAATTGTGAGGATAACTTTAACCAGGATTATGAATTTCTAAGATAAGAATGCCATTTCAAATAATTTGTTTCGCATTTGTAGTGATGAGTGATATTGAATTACCAATCGGTAAGTAAAGAGATATATAAAGTGCTCCTTGAACAGATACTTTCAGACAATGGAAGGCGCCTACATAGGAAAATAGAGGCCTCTTTGTTTGATTTTGCCACCAAGTAGGATCATGGATTCAGTTAGTCGTACTACCGCTGTATGTTGAAAAATCAGGAGGCAAAGCTTTAATCTTAACTTTTTATTTTTGCTTTTGATTAAGTATTGGTTATAGAAATTAAGATTTGCCTCACAGAAGTAGAGTTTATGGCCTTTAACCTCTTTGATACTTATTCCTTTTTTAGGAGTAGATGTTACTGGTAAGAGTTCTTATTATACGCCAATTAATGTTTGCATCGCACATGGAAGCTTAGAGATGATCAAACTCTTGCTAGATGCTGGAGCAGATATTGACGTCTCTGATACATTGAATTTTGGTACAATTGAAGCCATTATAGAACGGGAGGATCCAGATATCATGAAGTTCGTACTTGAAAATGGAATTGTAGATGCGGAATCTCGCCCGAAGGAAAGTGTAGTCATGGAGATACTGTTAAATATGTGTACCTGCATATTTGATGAAATGATAGTAAGTTATATACTTGGTTGTTGGTAAGCTTTTTTTTCAGAACACGGGCCTCTCGTAAATTTTGAAGCAGTTGTTTTTTTTATTTGTTTGGGAGCAAAATTTGATGTGTCATGCACCACATTTGTAAACAAATGCATCAGGAAGTATAACTTGACCCCTGACTTTCTTATGTTGGGGTGCTTGAAAATTTACATAAGCTTAAAGGGAAAGGAAGGGGGGTCAGATCAAAGCATACGCATTGTTTGAACACCATTTTTTAAATTTGTTTAGGACCTCAGCTTTAGGGGGACGGCTAACATTTACTACTTTGGGTAGATCGTACTTTTTAATAACCCTTTCACTGATTAATTCAGAATAACCACATCTATTAAAGACAGAATATATGCAATTTTTTGAATAATACTTGCAGTCATATAATCATCCCAAGTACTCACATGTCCTTATTTTGTAGGTACTACTTAAATTGATATAGAGGGTGTGTTTTCAGAATGATATATTACTAAGCTACAAAGCAAAAGCCTTGAATTCATTTACATATAATCTCTTTATGCAGAAGGTATCCAAATGAATAAATTAAACCATGAAAAAAATATATGAACGACTAAAAAGAAGAAATTTTTAATAGGAAATGATGCTTGTAAAAATGATTTTTGAGAATGAGTCTTGAAACGTAAAGAAGGTAAGAATTTCCATAAAGTTTATTTTCAGTAAAAAGCAAGAGGATAAAAAATAACTAACAATTTAAATGGTGTTTCTAAACCCAGTACGTTATGGCGGATCTCCACTAGATGATTTTTGTGACGATCGTCCTAAAAATTCGCGACGATTTTTCTCACGAAATTTTCAACGATTTCGTACAGGCATCGCCACTACTAGACGATTTTTTGGCGGTTTTCTGTAAACGAAAAACACATTTCGTAATGGCTGCCGTAAATAAAAGATATGTTCTCTATTTGCTGCTTTGTCGAAGGAAATTACTTCTTTATTATCAGCGTCAGAAAATGCTTAAGCAGAATAACGAAACTATAAAAAAGAAACGTCGGTTCTGGGTAAGAAAGCTCTACGAGGAAAGAAATAGAAAGGGAGAATTTCAGCTTTTGATACAAGACTTACGACTACACGACCACGAAATGTTCTTCAAGTGGTTTCGTATGTTCCCAGAAAAATACGAAATTTTGCTAAAATTAGTTGAAACTAAAATTAGTTGAAACTCTGAATGTCCTGAGCTTCACTGTTTGCTTCAGATCCAGCTCCGGCAGCAAGAAATTGAGAAAAGATTATCGGCACATCACTGCTACCTTCATTATTGGCGGCCATGCTGAACGGATGAAATCGCTGCAAGCGTTTTTACTGAAATCTGATTGGCTAATTCTTTGACGATCGTCAAGCGCATGACGAAAAGTTAAAACTGTTTTAACTTTTCGTCAGAACCAAAATCGTCTGAAGTTTCGTCAGAAAAGCTTATTCTTTTCTACTGCGCATGTGTCGTCGCTAATTCTCATGACGATCGTCACAAAAATCGTCTAGTGGAGATCCGCCTTTAGAAATGGCTTTTTTGGGACAACTATGTTGTATCAAGTAGCATCAAAAATTCAAATTCAGATACCAACATTTTCATTGCTAAAAAATTCGTATTTTATCACGGAGAAGATGACTCTGTTGTCAATGCTAAGAATAAACACAGGGCAGTCATTCATATGCAACAAACACCGCGCCTTTGTGGGCGAGCCTTGCTCACGGATAATTTTTCACATTGGAGCTGAAGGGGAAACCTGCTATAAGTTAGTCGTTCTGTGATTGTGTTAACCTGAAACTGCATTATATTTTTTAGATGTTAACATATTAAATTTGTTACGACCGTCATTCTTAGCGGAAGAAATTACTCTGTCAGAAACACAGAATTTTATTATACGTTTAAAGATTCTTTATTTTAGAATAAATTTTTCGAAAAAATGGATTTTTTCAAAAAAAATCCATTTTTTTTGTTAACAATTTAGTGATGAAAGATTTTCGCTCTAATTTGGTCCCTTCGGCCTCCCCCAATTTTATACAATATCTGCTTAGGAAGCAAGTAAGATGCCTTATAATAAATGACAGGCATCAAGTCTTTGGTTTTCGGTTAAAACTTGAATTATAAGAAGATTTTTTTTTAACAGGGGAATTATGAACAGTTTTACATGGCTTTAGATGTATTGTTGGATTATATGAAAGCTAATGTCCAGGATTTGTGGAACCATTCCTTTGGCAATGTTGTGGCAACTGTGGCAGGAAATAATTTGGTTGACATACTTCAGAGACTTTATCTCAAAGGATTTCTTCATTCAAACCATATTGTACATTCCAATTATAACATTCTTGAAGTGGCAGCTAAATCAAGAAATCCTGAGTGTTTACTTTACCTACTAAAGCTCAGTAAGTAGAATATATTTTGACATAAATAAATAGATAAATAAATAAATAAATATGTATATATTACATAATTATGTTATGTAATTATATATATTACCATACAAAGTGGTCAATGAAGTTGAATCCAAAGCTAGATGGAAAGTAATAAAGCAGAGTTTCGTGTTCATACACTCATCAGCCTAACAAAAATACTGCAAAAAAACAACATTACAAGTATCTATTAAATTGACAAAATCCTTATACTACAATGTGGACTACAAAAAAAGTAAACGGGTGGTTAAAACTATTCTCAGTCTTTAGATTTACAGTTTGCAAGTAAGAATGTGGCGACACTATGCCGCCACATGAACAAAGAGCACTTTTAAAGGCAGCATTTACTGAATAGGTTCAAAGGGGTAACATTTCGACCACAAGAATGTACATGAAGCAATAAAAGAATCCATATCCAGGGGCACTCAGGTTTCTGAATTCAATCAAATTCATAGGCGCAGCGCTTCAACATACCTGCTCAAAGATGACAGTAGTGTTTGATACAAGGTGATACCACGAAGTGCAATTGAAACACATTCTCCAAGAGCTTACCGAATTTACAAATTTTTATGTAAAACAAAACTGGTAGCATGTTACCAGAAAAAGCCATCCGTTCATATTACTACATCAAATCACTAATCGTTAAATTTTTCTTGGCTTCTTTAAATACCAATTTGTAAATTGCAATCACGAGGGTTATTCATTATATATTCTTTTTACAAATTTCTTTTTACAAACATGCATCCCGGAAATCCGCCAAGTACTTTACGTGCTGTCGGCCGAATGGTTAACCATGATATGCTAAAAGTAGTTAGTCAATACCAAGCGTGAGGTTCCCAATTCAAGCCTCCACCACGTCTCTAGATACGCGGTGCCCAATTAATTTCTAAGTTAAATGTGCCATATTAATGAGTTTTCACATATTTTTGAAGGTAGAAGAAAGGGGTAAACCAATGAATAAAAAAGAACGAAAAATATTAATTTGAAACCCATAAATATATAGCCCTGTGCATTGTTTTGGATGTGCTCTTTCAAGTAAACTTGAAAAGATTACAATATATTTGTGCAACTAAAATGTTTCACGCATTTCACTTTAAACAAGCACACACTAGATGCTTGCATAACCAATAATTTGATACCACACAAATCAGATATTCCATAAGACTCAAATGACTAATCATTGCTCTTATGAATTCATTAATGTATATAGGTATTTTTATTTGTATCTTGGTACCACATAATCAGTAATCAAAAGATACTAGAACAAGCCGACCTTCCCTCCATGGCGGACATCCTCACACAAAAAACTTGAGATGGCTTGGCCACGTACATAGGATGGAAGTTGACCGCCTCCCAAGACAAATTCTGTACTCACAGCTTAGCGAAGGTCGCAGAAATCAAGCCCGACCAAACTTGAGATTTAAGGATGTGGCCAAGAGAAACTTAAAGAAAACAAACATCGAGACGAACTCTTGGCAGATGCTGGCGTCTGACCGAACAGCATGGAGAACGGCCATAAAGTCCATGAAACAGTCTTAGTCGAGTCGACTGAGTGCACACAGAGAGAGAATGTATATTGGTTTTCGTGCGTGGACTTGGAAATCAATGCATCTCGTTGGTTAAATAATTGTATAGGATTTTAATAGCTAATAATTTGTACTTTTTCATGTAAACCTAACAGGCATCGTTTAGAAGCGTTAGTATACATTGGCCCATATTTCATAATCGACCAATGAAGTTTAGGGTTTTCGTTTCCTTAATCGATTTCCTCCCACAAATTCTTGAATAATTTTTTTTACACTACTTTTTTATGGTTGAACGCTTTAACATGGTTATGATAACGGTTTTTTTACACACCTCCTGCAAGCCTAACATAAATCCTTTCTTGTTGATTTTTAAAGGGTACAGCGCATTTGTAAATAGAATTCGTAATGCGGCAATGCGCTCCGACTGGACAATTTTCTTTTGTTGCAGCAATGAGACTGGTTTTTTTTGTCATTTTGGCGATAAGATATTGTTATTTTGGGTTTTGATGGGATACTTAATGTTGCCGATACAACTATAGCTTACTTTTACTCTGCTTCCTTTGAAAACCTTATGCAACGCACCTTCGTTAGGGAAATGTTTATCGATCAATCAGAAATTTCGGGGCAACATTGGTTGTGGCGGTGTTACTAAACGGGCTGTTGAACCAAATAAAGTTTCTTCACCGATTTTTCACCCTTTTGGTGAAATTAGGTTTGTACCTAAATTTACCTTGATAACCGATTTTTTCATGGGATCTTCTTTGGCTTTGTTAAACGGGGTTTTTTTGTTTCCCCTAGCTATAATTAGTTTCCATTTCTTTTTGTCTTAAATATAAGCCTTGGAATTGACTGCATAGACCAGTAAGTTTGTGTCATCTAAAGTAGGGTTTTTACCATACACCATTATTTTTTTTTCTTGATGTGAGTTCTACTTCAAAATTGTTTAAATGTGCTCTTTAATTTCAAATACATACTTTTTTTTTGCTTTATATGGCAATCTGTATAAACAGGTACCGTTTTAGCCTGTGGTCTTCAGGGGTGACACAAGAAATCGTATAGCAATAATACCTAAGGCCCGATATTCAACAATAAAAGATGATTTATTGACAAGTTACAAGACAGTAATGGATTGATCAGACCGAATAATGCTGAGTATGGAAGTGTCTGAATGCAGATGTATCTTTTAAAATCGAAAACACATATGCAATCCTGGTCTAAAGGTATAGTTTTATCGAGACATCTATAAATTAATCCAGTGAATGGCTACCATGAAAATGACTGGTAATATCTTGTAAAATCTTTGATGTTTCCTTCTCACAATCACACATTTTCTGCAGTGCTTGGAGGAAAAAAGGTTCATTTATAGTCCTTTATGTAAAGATATCCTTTCAAAATTTCCAATTTTGAAAATTTATCATGATTCTTAGTGACCTTATTAAAATACAGCCAATAAGAAAGCGCATTGAATAATCGTAATACTACTACTACTACTACTACTACTACTACTACTACTACTACTACTACTACTACTACTACTACTACTACTACTACTACTACTACTACTACTACTACTACTACTACTAATAATAATAATAATAATAATAATAATAATCATCATCATCATCATCATGATCATCATCATTATGACGTTAAAATACATCCGGTTGTGGAGTTTCGACGTGGGTGAATGAGGTTACCCTTTGCCACAACTACCACCAGCTCACCCTTGGGCAATTGCCTTGGTTGTCCGTNCGTAGAAACATATCAACCAAGGTTTTTTCAGAAATAGAAATAGACCAAATTAAGGAAAAAATACGAGAACATCATCAGAAACATGACACTTGTGCCACTGTACCTGCAATTCCATTACCTATGCAGAAACCTAATGAACATCGGATTTACAACCAAAGAGTGAGGAAGTACCAAATGAAGATCCAAATGAACTTAATAAAAATGACGAAGTGGATCAAAATTTCAAAGATGTAATATTATCCGAATGGCTCAAAATTGCAGAAACAGATATGTCCGATCATAAATCTCTACCAAAGATCCAAAATTCCAAAAAGAACCAACGAATTATCTCTTGTAGTAATGCTGTAATTAAGAAAATTCTTGCTGAGAACGAAATGGATCTTACCTTCTTAAACAATCTTCTGTATGCAACTGCAATTGTTACAACTGAACTGTGTGGATCCAAAATAACAACTTGAGGCAGAAATGTCAACAAGAAGCCAGCTTGGTAAGAGAAAATCAGAAAACAGATAAATATGCTGAGATCAGACATAGAAATCTTAATAAATATAAACAGTCCTAACAAGAGGGTGAGAAAGTCTAAAACCCAAAAACTGAAGTCAAAATATAATATCACTCATGAAAGTGACATTAATATGATTGTAGAAACCATCAAACAAACCATTCAGGCCAAATCGGCTCGAATTAGACGCTTTGAGAAGAGATCAAGATTTTATAAGGATAACAACATGTTCAAGAATAACCCAAGAAACTTCTATCGTTCTATCGGTAAAAACCCAATTCAAGTTAACACTCCTCCAAATAAAGATCAGATTGAAAACTTTTGGACAAAAATTTGGGCTGAGGAAAAAGTTCATGACATTAATGCACCTTGGATTGAACGTCAAGCTAAGATGTTGGAAGAAGTTCAGGAGCAAACATGGAACAATGTTTTTCCTGAGGATCTCCAGTCTGCTTTACGCAAATCAGACAAATGGAAGGCTCCAGGAAAAGATAAGATTCCAAATTTTTGGTTGAATTGGCTCTCTGCATATCATGCTAAGTTAACTACCTTGTATAAAACTATCATTCTCGAACCAGAAAATATCCCACCTTGGCTTGTCAATGGAATCACATATTTTCACCCACAAAGTGACAGGACTGACAATCCAAAAAATTATCGACCCATCACATGCCTCACAACTATGTATAAAATTCTAACCTCAATTCTGACTGAGTATACATATCCTTTTTTTAACTGACAATAACCTGTTTCCAAATGAACAAAAAGGTTGTAAACGAGGTTCTTACGGTTGCAAGGACCAGCTGTTAATAAACAAAATGATTCTTGAGGACTGTCATAACAATCACAAAAATCTCTCCGTAGCATGGATTGATTACAAAAAGGCCTTTGATAGTGTTCCTCATAGCTGGATTGAAAAATGTCTTGAAATGTATCACATTTCTCCTATTGTTAGAAATTTCCTTTCTCGAAGCATAAATCTCGGGAAAACAACAATGATTCTGAATTCTGAGAAAGGGTCTATAAATGCTGGTGACATAAACATCAATAGTGATATCTTTCAAGGTGACTCATTATCGCCCATTCTGTTCTGTGTGGCATTGTTTCCTTTAAGTACTCTTCTTTAACGAGAGTGAAAGTGGATATAAAATCTTTGATAAAATTATAAACCATTTGTTATACATGGATGATCTCAAGCTGTTTGCTAAAAATGATTCCCAGCTAAATGGGCTATTCAATATAGTGGCTCAATTCAGTGAGGATATATGAATGGAGTTTGGTTTGGATAAGTTGCCCTTCATCGCAACATCGAAATCAGAGAATTAAACCAGGAGGAGGTGTATAAATATCTAGGGATCTCTGAAGGTGATGGTATTAATCACTCAGCCATGCGGGAAAAAATACGTAAAGAG
>RDPX01000153.1:1672154-1685403 GCA_003991215.1 Morbakka virulenta
CAACAGAATATCAAAAGCGCCATGACAGAGTCGGTCAATATATCCACTGGATGTTATGTAAAAAGTTCGAACTCCTTCACGATAAATATTGGTGGGAACATAAACCATTTTGTGTAACAGAAAACAATTTTATCACAATACTCTGGGACTTCAGTATCCAAACTGACAGAACTATTCAGGCAAACCGACCAGATATTGTCATTAAGAACCATCAAGATAAGACCTGCTTCCTTATAGATATGAGCATTCCTGCTGATAGTAACACATCATTAAAGATATTTGAAAAACTTGGTAAATACAAGGATCTTGAAATAGAAATAACAAAAATGTGGCATCTAAAAACCACTACAATCCCTGTTGTTGTTGGAGCTCTTGGAATGGTATCAAAAAATGCACAGTATTACATTGACCAAATCCCTGGATATATATCTCTTTCTGAAATACAGAAGATCGCACTTATGGGTACATCACACATCTTGCATAAATTTCTTTCTATGTGGAGTGTAGCCTCGTTATTCTTTTTATTGCTTGAGGTCCAAGGGTGGGACTTGCCACAGATCGTATTTAAACAAAGCAAATTCAAAACATATGATAATAATAATACTCAAATTAATTCTGTCTTTTGTAACAATACCGATCTACTCCTGATGAAAATCTTGTGTACCAGAAACCAGACCGCTACAGTATAAACACTGTTTCGCATGACTTTTAAAACTATGGGATACTCCTTCACCCGTTTGTTCTACAAACTGAGTTTGATTCAAATATTATGTTAATAGTGTCGAAGACTAGTAAGGTAGTAAGTAATACGTGGAAGCGGAATGAAACTTGTTCAGCCACCTGCTGATTAAAAAGATATGCAATGAAAATAAATTTTGGGGGACTCACAAAAAAAGCGGTAAATATATAACTTGCATTTGTATTTCAGACACCTTTTTTTCTCTACATGATAACTTCTTGAAAAAAAAAGTCTGGGCAGCGAATTTCCCATTCCACAGGAAAACTATAAAAAGGAACAGCAAATATGAAATGTTTCTCAAACTATTATTACATATAATTAAAAAAATTGCTCACCTTTCCTTTAATTTATCTTTCTCGTTTTTTAATCAACTTTTACTCTTTCCTGTCCTTTTTTTAGTTGATAAGCAACTGTTTGCTTATCAGTGGCAACGTCTTGGAAGTAAATTCCTGTAGAAAGAAGCACACAGATTTGCAGTTTGTGAAAACTAGTGTTCAAACTCCGCAAGGGTTACAATAGTTATGCGTTTTTCTACAATTGGAAATAATTTCTCGATGGGCAGTGGGCATGTCTGGCTCTTGGGCTCTGGAAATGGAGAAGTAGGACGACTCCCCCCCGCTAGTCTGGGGTAGCACCTTGAGCAAGTCCTGGTAACCCCTATGCTCCTCTTACCAGGGTCGCGGTGGCCTTCTCAGCCTCGGGGTACTGGAAGCCAGAAGTATCTCGAGCCAGTCCCTTAGCCTGAAAATAAGAGGTGGGTTACAACAGCCAAGGCAGGCTTCGTAAAACGTTTGCCAAATCAGTATGCGGACAGAACAGAGAATACTAATGCCAGATCAGTCGAGGCCCGGATCTACAACGGCCGCCATTACTGTCGGTAATCCCCAGGATGGCAATGGAAAATTTGCTACTGGGGGTCCATGGAGGAGACGGGGAGGTAAGCAAGTCCGAGAAAAGAATGATTGGAACGGGTTGATATACTTTGTGTACAAGAAATTAGATGGAAAGGGAGTCAAGCGAAAAATATCGGAGAAGGGTACAAGCTGTTCTACCATGGAAAGGAAACAAGCAAGAATGGAGTGGGAGTGATTCTGAAACAGTACTATGTCAGTTGTGTACTGGGAGTGAGAGGGTACCAGACAGACTAATCGCGCTGAAGATGGAATTAGAGCCGGAAAGCAGGAAATCGTGAATATCATCAGCGCGTATGCACCACAGGTGGGTTGCGATGCAGTGAAGACGGATGCATTTTTGGCTGAGCTGGGTGAGTTGGTGACGGATATATCTGGATCAGAACATATTTTTGTTGTGGCAGATCTAAATGAACACATTGACATGGGGACGAGCAAGTGATCAGGTGGCATGGCTTTGGGCAAAGAAATGAGGTAGGGCAGCGAATCATTGACTTTGCACACAGCGCGGGAATGGCAGTGCTGAATACTTACTTGAAAAAACGAGATTGGCATCTAACAACGTATGATAGTGGAGGCAGAAAAGCCCAGATGGATTACATTGTGGGCAGAAGAAATTGCATACGGAATATAAAGGATTGTAAAGTGATACCAGAAGAGGCTGTAGCCAAGCAACATCATCTAGTGGTTGGAGACCTTGTACTAGAAAGCAAGCAGAAAAGGAATGAGAAATACGAGCACAAGATACGATGGTGGAAGCTTAAGGAGGAAGCTGTGTGTGCTGAGTACTGGGAGGCTGTCCACCGGCAGTTGCTGGGTAATATCAAGGAGTGGACGTGGGAGTCAGGTGGACACTGTACAAGGCAGTGGAACAAGGCAGCTAAGAAGTTGGTGGTACGAACCAAAGGAGAGGCGTACAAAGATCTGTACAACAAGCTGGAGGAAAAGGGTTCAGAAAATGAGGTTTATGGACTAGTGAAGCAGAGAAACCCGGAAAGTAAAGACATACAGCATGTGAAAATGATAAAAGGAGAGGATGGTGCATTTTTAACGGACAGAGATGACATCTTAACAAGGTGGAGGTACTACTTTGAGTCACTAATGAATGTTGAGAACCCAAGGAATAGAAAAGGAGACAGAACACGCGAAATCAAACAATAGGTCATGGACATTAGTAGAGAGGAAGTGAGTATGGCTATGAAAGGAATGAAGAAAGGGACAGCGGTAGGGCCGGATAGCATACCTATAGAGGCATGGATCAGTATGGGGGATGCTGGACTGGAATATATTACGGGACTGTTCAACAAAATACTAAAAGGTGAATAAAATATACCAGAAGAGTGGCGGTAAAGCATTCTTATACCCATGTACAAGAACAAAGGGGGTGCACAAAGTTGTGGAAACTACCGTGGCATAAAGCTTATGAGCCACAGGATGAAACTATGTGAACGAGTGGTTGAGTCAAGACTACGCAACGTAGTAACAGTCAGTGGGGAGCAGTTTGGGTTCATGCCTGGCAGGAGCACAACTGACGCAATATTTCCACTGAAGGTGCTGATGGAAAGGTATCGAGAAGGACGAAAACAGTTGGTCTTTGTCTTTATAGACTTAGAAAAGGCATCTGATCGCGTACCTAGGGGCACTGTATGAGAGAGGCCGGAATACCGGACCACCATGTGAGGGTAGTGGGTAACATGTATAAGAACTGTACGACACCTGTACGATGTCCGGTAGGGACAACTAGCTCGTTCCAGGTAGATGTGGTTTTACGCCATGGTTCGGCCTTGAGTCCGTTCCTTTTTGCTATGATAATAGACAACCTAACAGCTGGGGTGAGGAGAGAGGCGCCATGGACAATGATGTTTGCGGACGACATTGAACTGTGCTGCGAGACCGAAGGGGAGACACAACTGGAGCTGGAAAAATGGAGAAGTGCATTGGAAAAGAGGGCCATACGAGTGAGCAGGTCAAAGACGGAATATCTGTGCCGAAATGACAATGACGGAAATGTTAAGACCATGATGGGAGATGCCGAGTTAAATAGAGTGAATGACTTCAAGTACCCGGGCTCAACGATGGAGAGTTCTGGTGGCTGTAACATAGAAGTAAGCGAAAGAGTGCAAGCGAAATGGAATAGTTGGAAGAAAGGCAGTGGGGCCCTGTGCGACAGAAGTATGCCAATGAACGCCAAGGGTAAGGTGCATCGAACAGTTGTTAGACCTGGGGTGCTATGCAGCTTGGAAACAATACCAATGACCAAACAACAAGAAAAGAAGATAGATGTGAATGAAATGAAAATGTTGAGGTTTGTCATGGGAAAGACCAGACGGGACAGGATCCGAAATGAGACGGTAAAGGGTCAGCTGGGAGTGAATGCTAGGTTGGGAGAAAAAGTGAGAGAAGCAAGACTGAGATGGCTTGGATATGTCATGAGGCGGGAAGAGGATTACGTTGGAAATAGGGTGATTAAAATGCAACCCCCGGAAGAAGTAAGCGAGGACCTCCAAAAAGAAGATTCTCCGATTCCATCAAGGAGAATATGGATATGTTTGGCCCGTCAGCGCTGCTGACAGAGGGAAATGGCGAAAGAGTCCGCAGTGGCGACCGCATTTAAATGGGAGAAGCTGAAAGGAACAAGAAGAGGGAAGTAATTTCTGGAGATAAGGGTCAACGTATGAGTTATTTACAACACATAAATGGTGTTTGATGTATTTAAAAAGGTGGTTGTTATTTATATGTTCCAGTATTCCTGACAAAAAGAAATGTGGGATGTTTGATGATGATATAACTTTAGGCATTCTTAAACATTATACATTTCCTTTCGTTTTAGTACTCAAAGAAGACGAAGATCTCATCTATTCTAAAGCTTACATTTGTGCTTGTGTACTTTTGGACGAAAACAGTAACAAACCGCTGCAAAAAGGAGTTGCCCTCGATTCGCTTTCACTTTTGCTGAGATATGTTACACCAACCAATGGCGGGGCCTTGATAGATTTATTTTTAAGTTGGGCTTCTCACAATCCTCTATTTACTGATTTATTGTTATCCAAATATGATATTCATGAAGGAGAACGTGTATGGGCATTATACCAGAGTATATTTTGGTGCTGTGGCAAGTCAACAGTCGCAATTGCAGTTTTTGGTAAGTTTCTTCTTGGTCGTAAATTTAAAAATACTCTGCTTTTACTACACAGTGATGTTATTCAATGACGCTGGTAAATATATTGTTTAAAAATATTACGTCAAAAGGAAGACGAATACTAAGCATTTGAATTAATATTTTCAAGTACTTCTGTTTGAGATTCCCTAGTCTGTTAAACAGATATATCAGTTTAATAGATATTACTCTATTTCTTGTTCAGATCTTTTCAGGTTTAAGACCATTTCCTGTAATTGATATATAATCAAGCCAACAATGTAAATTTATTAATTTTGCAATTTTTTTCGAACTTAATACTTCATCTTCAAGCTACAAAGTAAAAATACAAAAACAATAAAACTGCTAAATACAATATTTCCCATCACATATCAACATCTCTCTACAGTATAAACAGCTAAAGCAAAATGTAACAGGGTGAATTCAAATCTTCAATCTTTTTGAACAAACTATGATAATTGAGAAACCTTCCTGGAGGGAAGTTAAAGTTAAATTTTTATGAGTAATTCGCGGATTTTGTTCTCATCCTTTTAATTTGATGTTGGATGCCTCTAATGTCATTAACTTGTATTCTGACTTAGTCGACTTTGCTATTGCTTCTGCATGATTAAGTGATAGCTCCACGTTTCACGTTTTAAAATGTTGTCCCACGACTTTATACTTATGCTCTTTTACACGGGTTAGCAGATGTCGGGTAGTTTGCCCCACAAAACACGATAGACATCGCGAACACGTAATTTTATATACTAAATCGCTTAGCATAGGTTTTTCCACGGGTACTTTTAATGATGGTAGAACTGTTTTGATTTTCTTAATTGTAGAGACAATTTTGCACGGTGCCTCAATGCATTCCAACGAGCGTTCAAATTTCTCGGTCACTTCCCTTCGATATTGAAGAAAAATAAGTTTTTTCTCTGTTTTATCATCATTACCTTTTCTTCTGTCGGTAGTTTGGGGTGATAGGTCTTGTCCAGAGTCTTCTCAATAATTTTATCATAAAATGATGGGGAATACTGGTTGTTTTCCAGGAGGGTTTTTGCTTTGACGAGGCTTTGGTGAAAGTTCTCCCATGTACTGCATGCATAGTGAATCCTGTACACAAGACCGGTAACTACAGAGCGTTTATACTTCATAGGAGCTAGTGAGTGAAAAGTTCATGGTCAGCCCTATATCCGTAGCTTTCCTGTACCACATTGATGTTAAGTGTTCTCCTCTGTGTATGATTCGCATGTCAAGAAACAGGATACTGCCATTTTACTCTTTCTCCATGGTAAATTTTAGGTTAGGATGGTACTTGTTGGTCTCCACAAGTTTGACCTCAATTTTTTCTCTGCCAATTTCTCTAATGACATCATCCATGTACCTGGAATATAATGTTGCTTCGCCCTTTATTTTTGTGTCGAACTTACTGAGCCAACCATTAGCTAGATTTGGAGCCGGTGGGCTTCCCATCGCCAGTCTGTCCATTTGTCTGTAATAATCATCATGCGTTAAAAGTACCACATCACAGCTGCTGATGCGTGCTAGTTAAACACAGGTTTTCTTCGATACCGGGGGCATTTTGTAGTCATTAGAGTATAACAAGTCCGCACAGTAAGTTATTATCTCCTCAACCGGAACATTAGTGTAAAGTGCAGAAACGTCAAAACTTATAATTTCTTCATGTTTGTCCAGATGTATATCCTTCAAACTTTGTGATATAGATTGTGTTGATGAATTTATATTACATACCTTCACTACTGAAAGCCAATCAACTTGTTTGGCTATGGGGTAATACGCTGAACCGGGCATTGACAAGACGGGTCTGAGTGGTGTTGATGGTCTGTGCACCTTTGCCAAGCCGTAAAGGCTGGGTGGTTGACTTCCGGTCGGTTTTACCTTGTCGAGCCTTTACTTTATTTTGTTCTGATCCTTAAGTTCATTTAGCAAATTTACTATCCACTCTTCCTCCTTCAACAATGGGTGCTTTTCGTTTTTTCGCGTTTTCGTATGTTTTTTAAACTGTGGAAGGTTAATAATATCATCCAGCTTATGGTTGTAACTATCACTTTTCATTAAGCAAATACCTGTACCTTTATCAAAGGGAACAGCTAGTAAATCATTCATTTTAAGGTACTTGCGAGTCATTTGGACGTTCTTTGGTGTCTTTTGCTTTTTGCAGTTTTTTATAAATGTCAACGTTTTTACATTGATGTCCGTCATTATTTCGTCACTAACCTCATGTTTGTCTGCAAAACTTCAACAACTCATCTAACTCTGAAAGCACTTCCTTTTTGTCGAAACTCCCCATCACTGCATTTTTTGCACCCAAGGCCAAAGTTTCCATGACGTATTTGGTGTTTGTTTCTCCAAGCCATAACATATAACCGTGTTTTTGACATTGAACAACGGTCTTTCCTGGTCTTTTGACAACTGGTACAATTTATCATTAAGTTTATTCAACTGACGTTTCTTCAAGTCCTTTACGAAATATCTTGTGTGCAGAATCACTGACGGTAAACATTTATATGGAACGTACGTTTTCACTTCATCTCGAACGATGGTAACTTTCTCCTTGCATAGCTTTAAATCCTGTCTGGCAGTTATAATTTCTTTCTTAAGAAGTTTCATCTGAAAATCCCGAACATTTCAGTCATCAAAACAACCGTTGTTTGGTACTCGGAATTTCAGGAATGAAGGAACGATCTCTGCTGTGATCTTCAAGAAAGTGTATTCTCATATTATCAATTGTACAAATTGCACAATATTTTTACCAAACATTTCCTGTAACCCTTGCAATTCTTCCAAGACTTCTCATGTCTTTTTAGTAGATATTAAACATTTTCGTAATTTGATTGCACTTTCTTCTCTTTCTCAGTTCTCCGTCTCTCCCTTTTGCTGACTTGGCAAGACGCTAACATGCGTCTTTGTTTTGCATTTTCTTTTAGACAATGGTTCACGACGAGTCCTTCTTTCTACGCTCTTAAATTCTACTCCATAATAACTTGCCCCCTCAACTTTGAACTGTATAATTTGATCCAATACCCTTTCCACAGATCTTAAATTCGATTCTTGAAAGATTCGTTAAATTCTGCACCACTACTATTCATCTACTGTTGCTCTATTTCCTCATAGCATTCACATCATGTTCGTCATAATCCAGAAGTTTCATCAATCATCTGTAGCTCTGGTTCCAAAACCAGGCATATTTTCTAACCGCCCTTGCCAGATCACAGGTCCTCTATCCAATGCTCCGAAACAACCCTAATTTGCACTTTGGTACATTCACTTCTTACATCCACTCACTCTTACGCCATTTCCATCCATTGGTCTACTCCGGTAACAGGGCTCCAGAAAACATTATTTACTTGCTTGAGCCATTTCTTTCGGGCAGTAAAATGATGATGGTCGGGACTGCTAGTCCTCCCAGGACTACTGCTGGGCAAGAGAACATTCCCCTTGTGCCAACCCTCCTTCCTGTTGTTGCTCAAGACATTAGAATTACCATTCAGTATGACAAGGACTTTAGAGATTGTGCAATGGCTACAGTTTTCATTGGGAATGATTTTCAGGAGAGTTACTGACCAGGGCTTAAAAGTCTACCCTAGCCATGAGTTAGATTAGCCCCCACCGGATCCCAGGTCGGTACGTCCTGTTCTTGAGGAGGGCTGACAGACACTACATCTACCTTACTTTTGTCAAAGCTCCACAACCAGAAGCAGTTTTACCCCATGTCCTGAATAATCTAATCATTATGAGAATAACCATCACCATCATTATTATTACCATTATTTCCTTTTCATCTCAGCTTTAAAGGCTCGCATTACCACTATATTGATATCTGTTTCAATTTCTTCCAGTCTTTTTAGCAATTCTTTTGATGTTATTTCTAGCATACCTGTTTTAAATGGAATGACAGTTACTTTTTCGTTTCACAATTTTTCCAACCACGTTTCCAAATCTTGGTATTGTTCTATCTTCTCCCTCTTTTTGTCAGCTTTGGTATTTTATAGGACAGCGAAATCAAGAATCTGAAATTGTTTGTTTTTCTTGCCAACTATAATCATTTCAGGTCTTATTATTAATACCAGCAGAAATACCCGGCTCTGCCAGGCACATTTGGTCAAATGGTCAGTTACCTTATATCTTTGCTTCACGGAAAAAAATACGTAAAACCGAAATTGACTTGAGTCATTGCCACATGTAGTGTCACTGACACTGAACAGTTTTTATTGTTTTTTTAGATTGTAGAACTCTGTCTTTGATAAAAGGCAGAGGTACCTGTATGGTACCGTTTTCATTTCTACAGTAGGTAGGGCTCTTTTGTGGTAATAACCCCCTTATGCTTAACGCAGAGTTTTAAAGTACCCTAACACTAAATTTGATCTTACTACGTTATTTGCTTTGATTTAGTTTTAGATTATAGATCCCTATCCTTTATAAACTTCCTACTTCATAGGCTTTTAGCCTCGACGACCACCCCAGTGGTCATATTAAAAAAATATTATTAAGCTCCGGTACAGGGCTAAAGGACAGGCTCAGTTCTAATGAACTCAGAAAGAGATTGAATCTGGACAGTATTGGCAGCTGTATGCAGAATAGGAGGCTTTGTTGGTTTGGTCATGTGGAGAGAATGGACAAGAATGCTTGGACAAGTAGATGCAGAACAATCAAGGTGGCAGGAACCACTGGCAGAGGAAGACCAAAGAAAACATGGGAGGAAGTGATAAGGATGGATCTGAAACAAAAAGGTGTCAGCAGAGACCTAGTGAAGGATAGGATAACTTGGAAGTCAATTTCAAGAAATCGTCCAACACATGCTAGCATGTAAACCGGACGTTAAACCGAATATGATGATATGATGACAGGGCTGTGAGTGTCTGCAAGTGATACCATATTTTAGCATTTCACCTACCCAGACTAAATTTACTTGGTAGTACATCAGTCTGTGTTGAACATCTCCAGCATTCTCTTTGTTACTCTCATATCCTGACAACATTTTCCACTTATATAACATCCACTGCGAATTCTAATCACAACATTTAACAATTCCAGTCCCATTCGATTTCTGTTTGTTTTGTTTTGATGACTGCCACTTCTGATAATCTCCCTTCCTAAAAATATTGCTATAGGATTTAGTAACGCAAGTTAATATATTTTTGGAAGGTCTTGGAACGGATCCTGGTTGGGTGTATTCATGGAACGACGTAACCTCCCTAGAAATTGGCTGTATTTTCATGAATGCCACCATTGAAGACTATATTCCTTGCATTCTCTTTGAATTTCTTTATGGTAATGTACCGTAATTTTCTCAGCACATTTTTCACAAATGTGGCAATTGGATCTCGTCGAAAATAGAGCAGACTTTTTATTTTATACCTTGTTTGGAAGTTGTGAGCTGATTTTAACGTCATTTTCCCCCAGCAATTGGGGCTCAGGCGGTGCCCTTCAGAGGGACTTTGTTTTGGCAGTGAGGAATTTCTTGGCCGGATGCTTTTCCTGACGCCAACCAATGGCATTTTTCTTTTGTAAAGTTCTAATTTCTCCTCGCCCGACTTCATTTACCATTAAGCCACGGCTAATTCTTCAACTGGTATTTCTGATAATTGAAATATAAGGCTTGCCAGCAGTATTTCGAAAGCATACCTGACATAAAAGGTCAGAGAGTGCAAGATGTATTTAACCTAAAGCAATTTTACAAAATCTTGAGCAGATTGAATTATGCTTTCCTACTATTGCTGATGGTCGGCGCACCTGTATTCCATGCAGTGTTGAATTTTCAAGCCATTATTTGGAAAGCACTTTATTGGAGTCTGGAAAAAGGTTTGCTGCATTTGCTGCAATCATCATTACAAGATGAAGGAAGCCAGTCACAAACTTGTTCTCGTTGCCACCATGCTATCGGTCCATGACCCACAGAAGGGTTGTCATTGATGCTCCAGTTGATTGATCCAGTACTGTTATAAGTCTTTTCTCTTTGACCTGTCTTGATTGATCTTCTTTTGCCTCCTGGACCACAACATCTGAAATAATTGTATTGCATTTTCCCTTATTCAGCCTTATCTTTTTATATCTTTTTATTACTATTTATTTTTCTTCGCATTGCGTTTTCATAACCACTTTATCTCATGATTATCAATGCTCATTATATCAATTTAACATGCTTATGTTACGGTAAGTGCGGTTTCTGCTTTCATTATTTGAGCATTCTCTGCCGCAATAAAAATCATCGGAAGAGCTCTCGTTGTTTGCGATCCTTGCTCCTTCTGTTTACACTTTGAGCCTTTTTCATGACATGACAAAGTGATTATCCCTGGTTGCAACGACGTCCTAAACATTTTTCGTTTCAGCTAGTGTTTTAGATACTCAAAGATATTTCAACTCTTAAGATTTATTATACTATCTTTTACCCGCCCAATGTCCTTTCTACTTCGATAACATTTTTGAAACAAGCATATCTTTCTTGACCTTGAAATAGCCCCAGTAGTTTGTGAAAACTGTTTGAAACCTAAACCTTACTCTCTGTATACAAAATTTTCATACCTACAACGAGCGCTTAAACGATCAATTAAATGAAAAATGTAATTTGATCGACAAGACATTTTGCTTGTCAGTCGAAGGATCTCTTCGCATAGAGTGAATAAGTAATAACTTGTTGTACTCAAGTTAGAAGATTAACTTTTCCCATTAGCTTCCTTCAGTCATAGAATGGATTCAGATTTTAGCGACTTCCGTACGTTACACCTAGCTTCTAAAATCCTTCCGACATTTCTTGTCGTATCCTGGACTTGCTTTTCTTAATACGTTGGTCCTCTGTCAACTTTCATTTTGCCAAGAATGTCTTCCCTAAAATCGGCCTAAGTTACCAGAATTTCATACTTTCTTTTTGTGATCACTCTGATCTCTTCCTTTACACCTACATTTCACAAATGCTCTGAAATCCGTGAATGGCAGTGGGGAGGGGTACCAAGCCGTACGCCTTTCGATGACCCATCCATACCATTGTGGGATCCTTATTTTTTTTCTTTACGTCTAACGATGCCATTCTCTCGATCTATAACAAGTATCCAGCCCCTGAGATTCTCATTTTGTAGCCTTTGATTTTCTGCTACTGGGGGCTATAATCAAGAAAAGTGATTTTTTCTTGTGTAATTATTCCAGGGAGGATTCTATGCCAACGCCAAACATGCTTTCTTGCTATCTTGTTATTGTTATCATCATTATATTATTCTTTGCTTTTTGCTGTTTCTATACAATTCCTAGCCAAATGTTACCCGGGCATTCGAGGCAATAGAAACCTTAGCTCAAACTTTTGCTCTGGTTTTTGAGATTTACACATGAACAACAAATCAATTTATAAATAAATAAAACGTAAGGAAAGATAAGAGAGCAAGAAAATAAATAAATAAATCAGAAATCTAGATTGAGAAAGTTCATCGTAAAATGCAAGCAGTTCCATTTAAGATAACCTTCTGTATTTCAGACAGAGAAAGATGACCTGGTATTATTATTATCATTACTCATTATAATTATTATTATGAATTCAAGGTCTCGAGATTGATCTTTCTTCTCGGTAATTTTATATGTGATCACGTACAACAACAAGTTGTATGGGCAACCACACATTCCTTTCCTTTGGATTTAGCAGTCAAGTACAAGTCTTAAAATCAGCGCTGTTCCTAACAAAGCTGTGTTCTGTGCGTGTTCAATTTTCATGTAGATCCCTATATCTTTTCGATCTTTTCTCTTTCTTTTTCATTTACCCTCACATCTCCTGGTATTGCTACATCAATTATTTTCACTTCCCGTGTGATTTAATCTATCACTACAATATCAGGTCTTCTTGCTTCGATATGCCTGTCGCACTTTATGGTAAAATCCCACAAGATCTTGGACAATTCATTTTCAGTTGCACCTTCAGGCATGTGTTCATACCATTTATCTGCTGTATCGAGGCCAAACTTATTACTTAGTCTCCAGTGGACATATCTTGCAACATTGTCGTGGCGACGCTTATATTCTCTTTGAGCCACCATCTTACATTCACTAATAATATGTGAGACAATTTCACTTTTCTCATTGCATAAACGGCACAAAGGAGATTTAGTGGTCCTATCTATATGGAGTTTAACACTGTTTGTCCTGAGGGCTTGTTCCTGGGCACTGAAAATAAGAGCCTCTGTACAGCCTTTCAAGTCCCCATTTCTAAGCCAACTCCAAGATTTTGTTACATCTTTTCCTTCCATGTCTCTCAGGTACTGTCCATGCATTGCCTTCTCCTTCCATAAGTTAACTGTGTTGTCAGCTCCTGTCTTTTTGTAGTTTGCTGGTTCAATGGATTCCTTGACATCCGTCTCATTCTGGCTTCGCACAGCAATAATCATCGGTTCTGTATGGTGTTTTATTACACCACCAAAGGGCATTTTCTTCAGTTTTGATAGCATTTTTACATCCTATCAGACC
>RDPX01000153.1:1708765-1754143 GCA_003991215.1 Morbakka virulenta
GGGATCAAAGCAGCAAAGGGACAGGTACTTTGCAATTTTTAAGAAATAGAGGTTTTGAGTAACGTAATTTTGAAAAGAACTTTTATAGAGATCGATATGCGTTTATAACTGAATTTGATGCATACTGTTAGAAACTTATTACATGCAGCTTATTTCTAGTTTGGGTATATTTTTTCTAACTTTACGGATTATACCTGTTTATTTACATTGCTGGAGTACTTACTTTCATTAGAGATACAGTATATTTCGGATAATCGCAATTCGGATAAACGCAATTTTCGGTTAATTGCAATCTTCCCTGTAAAACGGATTTTTCACTATATATTTCAACCTGATAATCGCAATTTTTTGCAAGTGTGATTTCGGAAATTTCAGTTAATTGCAATGTCCTGCTGGCGAACTCGGGTCAAAATTTCAGGTAAATATTGTGCAAAAGCCACAAATCCTTTGGAATTTCAAAGTCCTGAGCGCTAATATCTTCCTAGGCGGAGGACATTGTTCACCAGAACTTAGCAAAGTCCAGAAAGCAAACTGTGCTTACATCCTTTTTCAAGTCGAATTAAACTATAATACATGTAGTAAATTGAAAAAAAACAAAAAAAAAACAAACTAAAAACGATAAAAGGACAAAAAACAAATGCTTTTTAATGAGGCCATAGTGCAATTAGGTTTATGACGGTCCCCAGCCCGTTCAAAATCAGAGGGAAGACCATTTTCGGTTAAACGCAATTTCGGTTAATTGCAATTTTTTTCCGTGCAACCGAGGCATTGCGATTATCCGAAATATACTGTAATTATTGTTTCTTAGAGCACAGTTAAACACTATTTTGTTTGTATTTAAAGATAGTTGTTATAGTACTCTTGTCTAGGTTTTCCAAAAGGGTTCCCACGCCTTATTTTTCTCTAATGACAAAATAGTGTTGTTTGTTAACAGGAATTTAGGTAATTTAAACATATATTCCCATAAGGTAATAAACAATACACATTCAGAAAATTGTAAAGTGAAGCAGGGAATTAAAAGGGGCTTACCTGCTTCGCTGAACATTTGAGACAAAGCACTCGATGAACTGGGCTTCATTGTTCTCATTTTAACATCAGGTTCACTAGTGCTTCTTAAAGATTTCTACAATCTGTGAGCTTACTAAAATTATTCTTTATTTCTTGTTGCTACAAATGGGTTTCTTGTGCCTGATTTACTTGGAAACGAGAAATAGCCTTTACAATTAGAATTCTGTACTGATCCCTTTTATCGCTGGCATCCTTTTTTAATTGTGTATTACTTGTGAATCCCTGGGGTTTTAGTGCTTAAAATACGAGCATCGTTTTTTATCAAAAAAGGCTGAACTCAGTCCTATGTTTCGTGTAGCAATATTAGTCACTGCCACGCTCACAATTTTTTCCATAGTGCATGTGTCATTTAAATTTTCTGGCGATCGTTTTAAAAATTGTCTTGTGTAGATCAGCTACATAGTTGGAGAACTCTGCACAGGTGGGAAAATTGATCCATAACCATACAGTTGGTGGAAGAGGACAAAACTAGGAAATTAATTCATTGCAATAAACAAAGTGTTTCTCTGGGGTTAATTAAATTTGAAAAATCAGTGGCAGTTATTACAAAGAGCGTAGGAAATTTACTATAAAAAGGTTAGAAATCAAATAGCGAGGTTCCCTTACCCACTTAATGGATAATTTTCCAAAATCTATCTTGTGAGTCAGAATGTTTTCAAAGAAATGGTCAGTAAAATCACACTTAAGAAAAGCTGTACTAAGTGATCTTTTTTGGACATCAACAGAAGCCATGAAGGAAAATTGGCATTAAAATTTTGCTGAAGCAACCAACATATGGCTACAATTCTATATCCCATCATCAAATCTGAAACAGATAATTCATAATTTGTCAGCAAACCCATTGTTGATTTCTTGCAGTGATTGATAATTCCGGGGTTAAACATCCTGCTCTATCAATTCTCTTTCTCATTTTTTTGTTACATAAAGCCAACTCTTACTTCAAGTATGAACACGATGTATTCAAATAGTGGTGTAAATTCTGCTGTATTCCAAAGATGTGGATTACAAAGTGACAAGGTAATTATTGTCAAACAAACTTTTGTGTTGGTTTTTTAAAATTTAAGGCATATTTCTTAAAAAGGTGTGGTCAGATCACCTGGAATACACCTTAACTTCTATAAAGCATCACTGTAATGGAAATCACCATACCGAGATCACATACACAGTTTCTGGAACTTGTAAATTCTGTTGAGATTTTTGGCTAAGGATATATGTCGTGCATATTACTTATCTTTTGGTGACACTCGTTCTTGACTTCCAAAATATTAAAATTGTTATTGGTTGAAGAATGAAATACTTGACTTGAAATTTTTACAGTTTCAAAAAATCTCCTCTTAATGTTGTTCAATAAAACAAAAAATGGCTTGCATAATTGATCATATAATCCCTTGCAAATGATTTCCAAGTTTAGTTTTAACAGATATTTCTGTCAGTTCCTCAAAGAAGTTATTATTGGCTGTATTTTATTGTTAGTGACCTTCACGCTGTTATAGCAGCCTGACCAACAAGTATTTAAGTATTTAACAAGTAATTTATTTACCAAGTATTCAAGTGTCTCTTTACTAATTTTTTGGTTTTTATCATAAGTAAGGATTTGAAGCTCCTTTAGCGTTATACTTTAAAGTTCTTTTTCTTATCTGATATATTTTTTATTAAACTTTGAAATCCTTTTAATTAATTCATTTTTTCCCCTATGCCAATTCTATCTCTGAAAACATTTACAAACTGAATAGTATGCCATTTAAAAAGGAGAAACAAGTGCGGTGCAGCTCATCCAGGGGCGTGGCTTGAGTTCAATTCTGCAAACCTCTTGAATGTAATCAGTTGATTTAACCACTTGGCCGCTACTGTACAAATTCTTTATACTTTTACGCAGTCTTCGTAGCTGTTTACTATTGAGTAGTGGTCAAGAGAATTTCTTACAATTGTTATGGTGTTGACAACGACATGAAATTTTGTGGCGAAAGCAATAGATTTATCAGACTGAGCGACTACAAGTATTTGATCTACGTTTTCGTCGGCCGCATTTTCTCCACTGATAACAATTTCATCATCTTAACACAGAGAAATAATGCCGCTCTCAGTCAATGTCATTTTGTTTTGTAGGTGCCTGTAGTAATTCAAGTGTCCCTTTGTCAGATCCATCTTTCAATTCAGCAATGTCAGTCTCATGCTCTTAAACGTTTTGGTCTTGATTAATGTAATGTACAATAATCCCTTCTATTCCCTTCTGAGAATTAAAGATATATTTATCAGCAATGGCTGTGAAATGCTTTTATTATGCTTCTTTTGCCGATTTAGCGGTTTTTGATTTCATAAGCCGTTAAAAAACCTCACTGACCTAATTTTGGATATCTGGTGATGTATAGTTTGGGTTTAATAACAGTTTCTCCTCAGTTTTTTAAAGCTCTGGTTGCACCAAAATTCTCAGAGTCGAAATCTTGTTTTCTTTATCTCCACGAAAAAGTAATCGATTAACAGTAGGATATATTGAATACAGAAAAAAAACCCAGCTTGTAACGAAACTCTGTGTTCCTGTAATCTCTTAAGAGTCAAGGTATCTGAGAATGGATCAGTGCTCTCCTAATTTTTTGTTACTTTCAGGGTTTTATTGCTTCCAGATTGAAAGTGGAGGGAGCATGTTTTTCAAATCCATTTAAGTGTGTTCTGGCTTCAAAAACCAACTTCCAGTGTTGAAAACTAGATATTTTAAATGGATTTTGGGTGTTCGGAAAAATTCTGCAAGCACAATACTGGTATACATTTGCCACTCTGATATGTTTTAATCATTCTCGATTTTGAAAACACTTCAAAGTTTCAGATTTTCAAGAAAGAGGTCTTGGGTATTCTCTTAGTAAGTCATGGGCAGGTTTATCCTTTTAAAGACAGTAAATGTACAACACCAGTTTGAAGGTCAGTATTTGTTTTACGCCAAGGTGAGAATAAATGATTCTTGTATTTGAGATGTCAATAGAGATTGTCACGAGCTTGATTTGTCCTTACTAGATCCTACTTTTTGAAAATATTTCTTGAAACGTATTCATCAAAAAACCCCACAACATAGAGGATAAACTTACACAGTGCTCTCTTAGTTGTAAATCACTGACTGACTGATGATTCACATGACCTCTTTCACAGTCAATACACGAAATAACATTGCACTGCAGTAATGTCACCAAAAGTAATCCAAATATGAATAAAACACTGGAAATCAGGAAGCGTTTCCGTGTTGAATTAATTGAAACAGAATCGCAAGCTTCTGAGCAAATATATTCCAATTATTTAAGTCCAATTATCCGAGGAACCAAATACCCATTTTCATGTTATTTACTTCTTACAAGAAAAACGACATCTCCTCGAACAAGATATTTATACCTCTTAGATTATTCTTCTTCTTCTTTGTCTTTCGGCTATATCCCGTTAGGTGTCGCTACAGTGGATCAGCCGTCTCCAGCCTGTTCTGTTTGTCACATCAGCACCCCTCACACCAATACCCTCCAGAATCTCTGTCAATCACGTCCTTCCATCTTTTCCTCGGCCTCCCTCTTCGTCTTCTGCCGGGTACTTCATAACTCATACTCTCCTTCCTACATAGTCTGCTTCACGCCTTGCTATGTGCCCGTACCAGCCAAGTCTTGACTCCCTTACTCTGGTCTCCAAGTCTCCTGATATGGGATGTTTCTCGCATGTGTTCGTTAGGAATTCGTTCTAGTCGCGTCACACTTAGTGACCACCTCCTCATGCACATTTCAGCCACTTCTAGATCTGCTTCTTGTCACTGGGTGGTAGTAACAGTTTCCAGACCATATGACAGAGCTGGGTGCACTGCCGTCTTGTAAACTTTTCCCTTCATCCGTGGTGATATTTTCCTATCACAAAGTACCCCTGTTACCTTCCTCCAACTATCCCAACCAGGCTGCACTCTCCTCCTTACTTCTCTATCATATCATAACATATCATTTATACCTGTTAGTATAATTTTTATTATTTGGAATTTTGGAAAATGTAAGTTAACTTAATTATTTCAAGTTTCAAAACCGTTTGGAGCAACTGTATCTAAAAAGAAAAAGTTGTAGCAAAAACTTTCTTTTGGATTTTTTACATTTTCTTTGCAAAGTGAAAAAAATGACTCTGTGGTTTCTTAGATTGCCTCTTTTCTTTCGCTCTGCTGGTGAATACTTACTTCTCTATTAGATCATAACATATCATTTATACATGTTAGTATAATTTTAATTATTTGGAATTTTGGAAAATGTAAGTCAACTTAATTATTTCAAGTTTCAAAACCATTTGGAGCAACTGTATCTAAAAAGAAAAAGTTGTAGCAAAAACTTTCTTTTAGATTTTTTACATTTTCTTTGCAAAGTGAAAAAAATGACTCTGTGGTTTCTTAGATTGCCTCTTTTCTTTCACTCTGCTGGTTATGACTTCCAGCTGTGCTAGACAGTCGATGGAGCTTACATAATTCGTTGTTTTTCAACGCAAACATAAAATATTGTGCAGTTTGCAATCCAAGGACATGCATTAAAAATCAAACTTTCTTGTCTTTTTGAGGATCCATGTTTACTAAATGCCACAAAGAACATCCGTGGGAAGCAGCTGAACTCGCCACTACCCAACTTATTTGATGGTTCGTCAATATTTCCTTTTCTCAGGAGCGAGGATGCATTTTTCAAGAGATCTGCGAGAAGATCGTCACCACAGTAGGAATTGCGAATGCTAGAGAATAAAATATAAGCTATACTTCCTTCATTGAAAACGGATTAAACTAAAGTAGAGTACATAAGTACACTGAGCTTAGAGAAAAGGCAGTTTTCTACTACTGCATTGTCTTAAATGAGAAAAAAGGCCCAGCTGAAGATGGCTAGTACAAACTTATCCATTGACCAGATCAGGAAAGCTAAGAGGAATATTATTAAACCCTATATTTCAGTGAAGTTTAGCCAGCTGAAAACACGAAATCATCATTTCATTTCAAAACACTTGGATATTTAGTTGTGAACATCGACGTCCTGCCCAGAACTTCCAACATGGCGGATTATTTCAAAATGGAGCAGTGAACAAACAACTTGTACCTGGTGGAGGGAGTATATTGTCATGAAATCATCCATATGAATTTACATGTATATAGTTGATAGGCACAGTGTTGCAGTTTCAATGTGTATTTTAGAACCGACACTGATTTTGAAATTGGTTATTTCACATCGAAGAACAAGTTGTACTGCTCACCACTGTCAACGTTTTTCACTTTGGTTTACTACTTACATGCTACGTACTCGAATTACTCAGAAGCATAATGGCCTTCTGATTTACAGAAGCGCGGTGAACACATTCAGTTGAAGTGAAGAATTTTAAGTGGCATTGTACAACGATTTTATTGATCAGCTGGCTCAAAAAGGTAACAGAGTTTTCTTTGTCACTTTACAGGACTTATCATCTATAACCTTCGCACGATATAGTTTCAATTGACAAACTGGATGGTTATTTTGAACGCTTATGCCCCATTTAGCTGTGCTTATTATACGTTTTTTCCACTTATTTACTCTCATCGACCTAAATCTGTACTTCAAAATCGAAAATAGTCAAAATTTCGATGAAATGGCAGCTCCGAGAGCAGACGTGTTTTTGCTGGTTGTCGTAATTTACATTGCTTTATTTACGATAAAGAGAGTTTCTAGCTTAACTGATGATGGAATTAGTATTACATTAAATTGTAGAGAAATATTTTCAGCAAAGGATTGTTGTTTTTCAAGTTTATATGTTCTGAGAAAGAAACGTGTTTTCACAAATGCCAGATCAAAATCTGTGGTTGCTTTGTTATTAATCATGGCCGGTGACATAGAAACTTGTCCTGGACCGAAAGGAATACAATTGTTTCATCAAAATGTTTGTGGACTTTTTTCAAAGAATAAACTAGTGGAGGAATTTCTACAACGCTCCAACGACAGAAAAATTCTTACACTGAGTGAAACGTATAGTAAAGTATCTGACATTGATTCTATGTACGACATTCCAGGGTACACGTTTATAAATAAACCCAGAATCTGTGGCAAAGGAGGTGGAGTTGCGGCTTACATCTCAAATAGCATACACTGGACCAGGAGAAATGATCTTGAGGAAGGCTCTATTGAATGTTTGTGGCTTGAAATCACCCCCAAAAGCTCAAAAGGTTACTTATTGTGTGTTATATATAGACCTCCGGATTCGTCATCATACTTGCCAAAGGATTTTAATGTCAAGTTTTCAAATAGTTTATCCAAAGCCGTATATGAATCAGATGATTGTTTCATCATGGGAGATGTTAATGTGAACTTTTTGTCAAACGAAAACAAAGACAGAGAGTTTAAACAAATTCTTTCACTGTATGGCTTTAAACAACTAATTTCAAAACCAACACGTTTCAATGACAATAATCCAACCTTAATTGATATATTTGCAAGTAATGCTGCATCAAATACAATCTCAGTTGACACGATTCCCACGAGTTTGAGTGACCATGAAATGCTTGGCTGTACGCGAAAAATAAACACTTATAAATATCATTCAAAAACAATACGTTGTCGAGATTTCAAAAACTGTGATCCTATTGAAATGAACAAAGAACTTAGATCGTTAAATTGGAGTGCTCTATACGAAATATCGAACGTTAACGACGCATGGGACCTATTGAAATCCCATCTTGGGAACACGTTGAATAAACATGCTCCATTGATCGTGAAACGAGTTAAAGGTAAACCGTGTTAAATATGGACATCGAAAAACAAATGAACATTAGAGATAAATTATATCGAAAATGTAAGAGAACAAAATCACAATCAGACAAAAACTTGTATCAACAAAAGAGAAACATTGTGAACATCATTCTTCTTCCGCAAAAATAAATTACAACAGAGAAGTTTTAAAAGAAAATGCAAATGACTGTAATAAATTCTGGAAATGTTTAAAGAAAATATTTCTCTGTAAATCTAAGCAGAAATCAAATTTACCAGCTTTCACAATCGATGGGAACCAGTTAAATGATACAGATATCGCAAATGGATTCTGCTCCTATTTTTCAACCATCGTCCAAAAACTTAAATCACAATCGTTTAAACTTTGTGATTTTGTCTGGCGAAAGCAATCCGAAATACGTAAACGATAAACAGAAATTTTAAGTTTCTTTATGTTTCTAAAGTTGAAATTGAAAACCAATTAAAGAAATTAAAAAGAAAGAAAACTACGGGTAATGATGGTTTGCCAGCCTTCATGATAAAGGACGCAGGTTCCGTGATATCATCACCACTAAGCTATATAATAAACCTTTCGCTGAAAACTGATTTGATACCGAACGATTGGAAGGAAGCTCGGGTAACCCCGATTTACAAATCCGGTGCTCGAAATCAATTCGAAACCTACAGGCCAATATCCGTCCTTTCGATCCTGTCTAAAGTCCTCGAGAAAGCAGTTCACAAACAATTGATGTCACATCTCGAATGTGAAAACGTTCTTTCACCATCACAATACGGTTTTTGCCCTGAAAGATCTACTCAGCTTGCTTCTACAGACTTTCTCGATTCCATCAGACATGACGTGGACAAAGGGAATATTGTTGGCGCCATCTTCATCGACCTTAGTAAGGCTTTTGACACTTTGATTCGTTCAAAACTAATTACAAAGCTAACTGCATATGCCATTAATGACACAACTTATGTGGATCACAGACTACCTATTTCATAGAACCATCACAGTATCTTTTAACGACGTCTTATCCAACACAGAAAATTTATGTACCGGAGTGCCACAAGGGTCCATACTAGGACCCTTACTGTTCCTGATTTTCTTCAGTGATATTTGTGATTGCATAAATAATGCGAAAATTATAAAATATGCAGATGATACAGTGTTGTTTTACCCTGCTAAAGCATTGCGTGAGGTTGAAGAAAAACTCTCAGAAGACATCGAGAGTCTCGCTTAGTGGTTTGAAGAAAATCAATTAATCATAAACTTGAAAAAGGGAAAATCCGAAGATTTGGTACGTCGCAAAAGCTGTCAAAACTTAACCCCTGAAGATACTCTACAGAGGAACATCAATTAATGTAACAAGTGAATACAAGTATCTCGGTGTTCAAATTGATGGCACTTTAAACCTGAACAGTCATTTTGATAGTGTCTTCCGGAAGTCAGCTAACCGTCTCAAGCTACTTGGTAAATTAATACCTCAACTTGACTTAAAATCTGAAAAAGCCATTTACAATTCAATGGTGGTACCTACTCTTACCTGTTGTGGTGTTCTTCAAGCTAACTTTAGTTCGACAAAACTGAAGTCATTACAAATGCTGAAAAGTAGTGCTTCAAAGATTATCTCCGAAAACAAAAGAGACTCTACTGTTGAATTACCATGCCTTCAAAACGTAACAAAACGTCATCTCTGTTACTTCGTTCGTAATTGCATGGTTAAAGACAGATGTGAACAGTTTGGTGAATATTATCAACTCATTCAGGACAATCACGGTACACGTAATAACAATCTTTCCTTGAGACTACCAAAAAATGAGGACAGAATATGGAAAAAGAGCAGTTTCGTTTACTGGCGCGAAAATTTACAATGAGCTACCAATGGATGTGAGAAAGATCAAAAATTTTAAATTCTTTTAAGTTATCAGTTAAACAATTTTATAGTTAATCAGTTTTTATTTTTAAATCCTTTAAATTTATAATAAAGTAGTTTTTATCTTAATTTTACAGGACGCACATTGAAAACAGCATATCTTTTTGTTGAAGTGTTTTATCCTGTATAAAGATTCATTATAAATAAATAAATAAATAAATAAATAATAAATAAATATGTTAGAAGGTTGTGGCTGTGCTTGTTGCCGTTGTTCTTGCTTAGCAGTAATTGATGAGCGCTTGTTTCTTAAATGTCACCGCATAGAGCTTGTATTACAAAAATTGGATAGAGTATCGCAGCAAATGTTACATTTCTCTTTTAAACGATTCCGATATTAAACTTAATTTCTTCATTATTTTCAAATTTTATTTACTTTACTTTATATATGCTTGTGGAAATTCTGGCGAAAGTGCCTGTGGACCTGTGAACATCAAGTTCTTTATCAGAACAGACAGTAAACCATGTAAGACAATGTCTTTCTTACAGGGACTCCTCTATACACGTAGGATCACGCGGTCACTAAATAAATCTTGATGGGTAATGCCTCTGAATGTCTGTTTTGAAATTGTAATATTCGTCATTCTTAAAACTGCTGAAATAAGCACATATTTTTCGGTGGAAATGCAATTTTTCAGAAAGAAATACAGTAGGCCTACATGTTTTATAATCCGCTGTCTTATTTGATTTTTCAATCATTCATTTCTCACTATTGGATTATTCCCTGTGTCACTGATTGATTCTCAGGACAAAACAAGTCCACTGGTGACTCTTCAAACATTGTATTTTTCAACTGATCGTGCTCTTCACAGCCTTTACCTAACCTCGGTTTCAAACCAAGAGTACATCTAATTATGTTGCTGCAGTGGTATGCACAAAAGGAAATAGTGAGTTGCTGAGGAAAAGTTGGCTTAATTGATTTAGTTTCTAGCTCTATACTTGTTCCCGTTTTAAGCAGTTGGTACTGTGGCCAGTGACAACGCTTGGTCCTCATGTGCCACGACCCATCTGTATCTAATGGTACGTCGTATGATCAACGAACCATACTTGTAACTTGAACGGCTGTGAGAAAGCTTCTCATTAGTGGTCATATAAGAAACAGAAAATTACCTGTCAACCTTACTCAGGAAAACAAGGATTTGCCTAATTTTAAGGATATTTTAATAGTATTTTTTGCGTAACATAATATATTTTCAAAAAAATTAGTTCCATGCTGAGGATTGTGCGGGAATATGCAATTCTTACGCTTACATAAAACGGCAGATCCATGTTGTGCCCATAGAAAGTATAAAACACGGACAGGTATTACAAAGTACATCCACAACCACGTCCTTAGTGTTATTTGATGTGATCTACATACTTAATAGACTGTGTGTGGAGCGGTGATATTGTGCATGAATTGATGTAGCATTCCTTTGTCAGTAATCACTTCATTTTTTGAAGACTTGAAATTAGAAAATGAGACTTGAAGAATGTTGCTATATGTACAGAGGAGCACATTTTTTGATGAGTTGTCAAGACTATTTTGCCATTAAATTAAAGCGTTTTATTTTGGATTTTATGTTTTGATTGCAAATACCTTAATACTAATTAACAGCAATACAATGTCTAAAAATAGAAAAGGCAAATCTGTTTTCACCTCAAGTACAGCTATTGCTAAGTCATTCAGTTTATCACAGGTAAACGAAAAAAGAATGTGTCATTGTCCTATATGTAACACTCCAGTACCCTTGAACAGTATTAACAACCATTTAGATAATAACTGTAGTACTACTGGTAGTAAGTGGCCTTCATCAAAAGTAGATACTGTCAGTGACTCAAAAATCTCACTATCTTTAAGCTCAAAGAGAAAAAGAAAGACAGAAAATGATTTAAATTTGGTCATTAGTGCATCACCAAGCAGTTCAACTTGTAGTTTATTGAACAGCAGTGGGATAACTAATGAGAAGACAATGTCACTGCAGAAATGGAGAATGATGCTTAATCCTTTTATGCCACAGAAAGACAAAGCCACAATTGAAGTAATTGACTTGACTTGTAAGAATAATGGTTCAACTGTACCAAATTGTACATCTTGCACTGAAGAAACAAGAGCTAATGAAGAGCAGCCTACCATAGATATGTTGATAGCTTCACAAAATTTGGACTGTTCAGAAGGTAAACATTTGTCAACTGGAAACTTGTGTGAAAATAAAGTTGCAGTGGGAGATAAAGGGTTGATAGGAATTGATGGCAGAACAGAAGGGGTTGCTACCAATTACAATTTGTCTATTGTAGAAGATTTAATTGAGGGCAAGCCAAGAAGCTTACACCAAGAAAATACAATGGATTATAGCACTGATGTAGAAGAGAATTTACTTGATAAGAATGTTGATTCATTTTTCTATCCACCCTATTACATTGCAAATTTTAAATATATTACAAATTCTGTTCTTGGTGATGAACATTATAGCAAGTTATTTAATGAAAGAGATTGTGATATAGCAGCAGACTTTGAAAAGCTTGATGATTTATCACAAAGACTTTATGTGAGACTTTATCTTAGAAAATTTACATGGTTTAGGTGCAGCAGGATTAAATATCCTAAGATTAAAGACAACCTTATGCCAATTTTTCATGACCTTGTTGAGAAAGGTAAGGATCAGTTTTGAAACATAGCTTTTGAATATTTTTTATTTTGTGTAGGCTATAGGCACAATACAATGGAGAATATCTAAAGCAGAGACTTGTTATTACCATAGTATTTGCATGAACCAAAAGAACTTAAACTCACAGTCCTTCAAGTTGAAAGAGAAGTTTTAATTTAGGTAGTGTGAGACACAAAGTGGATAATAGATCCTAAGCAGATTCAGGCAAGTAATATATATATATATATATATATATATATATATATATATATATATATAATCACATGTATGAGTAAGAAAAACTAACTTTTTTTCTGTAAAGTAAGAGTTTTTCTTACTCATACATCTGATTATATGATAGCTCATCATCATCATATTCGGTTTAATGTCCGTTTTACATGCTAGCATGTGTTGCTCCTACGTTTTAATGTGGTAGAGCACTGTTGTTGATGACATTTCATATGCATTTGTTAATATATATATATATATATATATATATATATATATATATATATATTCACAGAAAGGGGTTTATTATTATAGTTCTTAGATAAACTTCCAATATGTGTCTATTAATTTTAATATATATAATTNTTAGAAAATGAGACTTGAAGAATGTTGCTATATGTACAGAGGAGCACATTTTTTGATGAGTTGTCAAGACTATTTTGCCATTAAATTAAAGCGTTTTATTTTGGATTTTATGTTTTGATTGCAAATACCTTAATACTAATTAACAGCAATACAATGTCTAAAAATAGAAAAGGCAAATCTGTTTTCACCTCAAGTACAGCTATTGCTAAGTCATTCAGTTTATCACAGGTAAACGAAAAAAGAATGTGTCATTGTCCTATATGTAACACTCCAGTACCCTTGAACAGTATTAACAACCATTTAGATAATAACTGTAGTACTACTGGTAGTAAGTGGCCTTCATCAAAAGTAGATACTGTCAGTGACTCAAAAATCTCACTATCTTTAAGCTCAAAGAGAAAGAGAAAGACAGAAAATGATTTAAATTTGGTCATTAGTGCATCACCAAGCAGTTCAACTTGTAGTTTATTGAACAGCAGTGGGATAACTAATGAGAAGACAATGTCACTGCAGAAATGGAGAATGATGCTTAATCCTTTTATGCCACAGAAAGACAAAGCCACAATTGAAGTAATTGACTTGACTTGTAAGAATAATGGTTCAACTGTACCAAATTGTACATCTTGCACTGAAGAAACAAGAGCTAATGAAGAGCAGCCTACCATAGATATGTTGATAGCTTCACAAAATTTGGACTGTTCAGAAGGTAAACATTTGTCAACTGGAAACTTGTGTGAAAATAAAGTTGCAGTGGGAGATAAAGGGTTGATAGGAGTTGATGGCAGAACAGAAGGGGTTGCTACCAATTACAATTTGTCTATTGTAGAAGATTTAATTGAGGGCAAGCCAAGAAGCTTACACCAAGAAAATACAATGGATTATAGCACTGATGTAGAAGAGAATTTACTTGATAAGAATGTTGATTCATTTTTCTATCCACCCTATTACATTGCAAATTTTAAATATATTACAAATTCTGTTCTTGGTGATGAACATTATAGCAAGTTATTTAATGAAAGAGATTGTGATATAGCAGCAGACTTTGAAAAGCTTGATGATTTATCACAAAGACTTTATGTGAGACTTTATCTTAGAAAATTTACATGGTTTAGGTGCAGCAGGATTAAATATCCTAAGATTAAAGACAACCTTATGCCAATTTTTCATGACCTTGTTGAGAAAGGTAAGGATCAGTTTTGAAACATAGCTTTTGAATATTTTTTATTTTGTGTAGGCTATAGGCACAATACAATGGAGAATATCTAAAGCAGAGACTTGTTATTACCATAGTATTTGCATGAACCAAAAGAACTTAAACTCACAGTCCTTGAAGTTGAAAGAGAAGTTTTAATTTAGGTAGTGTGAGACACAAAGTGGATAATAAGATCCTAAGCAGATTCAGGCAAGTAATATATATATATATATATATATATATATATATATATATATATATATAATCACATGTATGAGTAAGAAAAACTCTAACTTTTTTTCTGTAAAGTTAGAGTTTTTCTTACTCATACATCTGATTATATGATAGCTCCTACGTTTTAATGTGGTAGAGCACTGTTGTTGATGACATTTCATATGCATTTGTTAATATATATATATATATATATATTCACAGAAAGGGGTTTATTATTATAGTACTTAGAATTAACTTCCAATATGTGTCTATTAATCTTAAAATACATAATTAAATGATGCTGCTCCTAACACCATCAATACCTCTACAGGTATGGATACAGGGACATTTGGGCCAATCTTTATACCATAGACATAAGTATCAAATGAGATCATCTTTGAGGCCTTTAAAGTTTTTTGAAAAAATAATATCTAATAAATATGAATACTCTATGACTGTAAGTGATTCATATATATTGTTTATTGCTTAAATGATGGCAATAAGGTTGCCAACTTATGGATACATGTAGAAGATTGTGTTACATATTAGGAACTATGGAATTTATTTTCTCCTCTTCATTTTGACAAGAATTTTTATCATATAAAAAAAATATAAAAATATTCAGTGGCTACTGTTCCATCTGTATATACTAATTTATGGTTTACACAAGCGAACCTAACAATATTGGAAACCAATGTGGGAAGACACTTAGTTTAGAAAATAACACACAAATGTACATGGAAGTCTCTATCTGAAGCTCAAATACCTCATCAAGCCTAAACCTTACCATGAAGGTAAAAAAAAGCTTGACTGGGTAGAGGATTTGTTTTGAATGGGATGAAATCTTGGGTCTTACACTGCTGTACTTAGCTTGCTGGCCTTAATGGCAGGATCAGAACAAATGTTCCTTGAATTTGCTATACCTTGGCTATATGGTATCTTCCAAGCATGTTATTTACCTCAAAAGTATTACAGTGCTTTAATTTCTCCCAATGACTATCAGGTATCTTTGTTAAGGTAAGCCTTGACATAAAAAGTTAATGCAACATTACATTTTCTTACAGTTGCAGAAATCTATCTTGGTTGCCTGTGTGGTCTTCAACCAAAATACAGGGCATTGTTGCACCTTCTTTTGAAAAACACACTTAAGTTGCATTTTTTTTCTATTTACACTGTTTGTTCCAGGCTTGATGAGTTGGTGAAGAAGAAAAGTACTTTTCTTTAATCATAACTGTCTAGAGTTAAGTAACTGACTTGGGGAACACCCAGGTGAGTTAGATGTTCATCTGGATTGCATTAAGTATTTAGTTAACCCTTTTCTTGGAGGAAGAGTAGATTTTTGTAGGGCTGGCTTGAAAGTCTAAATATGCCTTTCTGCTCCTCCTTTTTTGCTGGATGATGAAGGACATCAGTCAAAGGCATAACCTCTTTATCCTGCTCCATGACTGAAATTCTTCAGATTTTAAAACTGGCATCATATGTATATATGGTATGAGGATATCTAAAATGCTCAAAATTATCCTCCAATAGATTATTAGTCATTTTGGTAAAAGTGGACAAAATTGGATGAATGCAAAGGAATTTTGAATAAACGTAGGCAATCATATCTTAACTTTTACTACAATATACCTTGATCACAATCATTTAATGATTTACAGAAGTTTCCTCAATAGGAAGTAAGTTTATGAGAAACCTCATGTTTTATGCTTATATTTACTCAACTATAAATATTATGACGAATCTTTTCCAGGAAGAGTTTTTTGTACTATTTTTTTACCCAATTTTCTTCTAAGGTTTCCTTGAAGATGAATCCAAACTTGATGACCTTGCAACAGCTTTACACATACTTAGTGCAGCAGAAGTAAAGAACATTGCTATATACTTCCATCAAGAAAGGAGTGGATCTGGTGAACCGCTGAAAACAAAGTGTGACTTTGTGAATGCACTGATAGCGCTATCAAGGAAACAGACATCCATCATTTCATTTGCCAACAAAAATGCATCAAAGACATTGTCATCAAGAATTCTGGATCAGTATGTAGAAAGATTTATTGTATTATTTGAATTTTGAGGACTTCCTATCAGTCTATACATATATCTGTCTATCTATCTATCTATCTATCTATCTATCTATCTATCTATCTATCTATCTATCTATCTATCTATCTATTTACCAATCGATTGATCTAAGTATCTGTGTATTTATTTTCTGTAGATAGCAGCTAAACCTAATAAATAGACTAGGAGCTGGGGTACAGTAATCAAATGTTATTTGTGAATTTTTGTTGGTTGGGTGGGGGTTAGGTGGTCTTTTGTAGATAGAAAGGCTTTAGATAACATTAATCAACAACTTTTTTCCAACCAAGATGTTAGTAGGCAATGGGTACATGTTTCTGGGCTATTTTTATGTAAACAAGTAAATAAAAAAGAAATAAATAGATAAATAAATAAACGAATAAGTAAATAAATAAATAAATGACCTCACTACCACTCTCACGTATGAAAACCTCAAAACAAAGGTACAGTCTAAATGCTGTAATAGGTCATAAACATTCCTACTGGCAAATTGTGTCAAAGAAATATTCAAAGAGGTATTAACAGTGTTTAGATTTACTGTGAGCCCGCAAAGCACATTACGGATAATAATTGTGTCTTCAAAGACTTCTGGTATTTGCAAGGTACTTTAATTACCACAATTAATGATAAAACATGCAGTGCCTGCGATTGTTTTGATAACAGTGGTAAAATTAAGATGCAAGAAATACAGGTAAAGCAAGATCTTGATTATTTATTGCAACCTTAATAATTCTAAAGAAAACAGTTCTGTCCACCAGTAATGCTTTTCAGCTTACATAGTAAGTTGTACACAAGAAGGACTTTAATATATCTTTGATTGAGATACTGGAGCCACTAAAATCTAAAAAATGTAAGAACATGCATTGCATAGATAATTTTGAATGCCTTGCAGTATTTTCAAGGCTAATCTTACAGTTAAAAATGACTGCCAGATTATATCTACCAAACTTATGTGACAATGGTCAAAATGGGCCCTTGTGAAGTTTCTCTCTCGTTTTTTAAGGAGTTGAAATTAAAAAAGAAACAGAATAATTTTTTGACCAATTCTAATTTTCTAATTTTTTATCTTTCAGTGTTAAAACAGTTCTTGGGAGGTCCGTGAAACTGACAGCAGAGACAAGGAATTTGTTTCTAAGGATTTTTGCTCTGTTTTCAATTGCACAGTATAATAGAGATGATGAAGAAGGAAGAGCAGATCAGTCACAAATGTAAGCAGCTTCTTTCAATAATCAGTATGAGCAAAAATGCAAATATCTTCTTGTTGTTTTTTCAACTTTATGTAACCACATCTATCTATCTATCTATCTATCTATCTATCTATCTATCTATCTATCTATCTATCTATCTATCTATCTATCTATCTATCTATCTATCTATCTATGATCTTAGTTCAAGCCTAAAAAGACAAAAAAATGTTTAAATTGTAATCAAATAATGTAAATTTCAGACAATGGCAGGTAATGGTGACCTTTTAAAAACGTTACAGAATTTCGATCTAGTTGTTAGATATCGTCAACTGGTATGCAATCTCTATTTGGATTGAGCTCCCAGTATTTAGATTAACAGTGATTGAAATATATTCATCAATATCGAAAGTCGTGTAAAAGAAGAATACATACATTATTTTCATTAAATACCGTTAATTCCATAGTTCTTAACAGGAGGAACTTGGCTATCCGTGGAGGAAGTTGGGATGCCACTGGGGGAATTCGGTAAAGGGGAGGAAATGATAAAGAAACGAGGTATCTTACATCGATTTATGGTATTTTATTATTATTTGACTGCTGATAAAAAATTTGTGGGTCAAACAGGTGATGAGGCAAAGAAAATTCTGACCTAGTATACCGACCTCATTTTGACGACTGGATACAAAACGTCGATACAGTATAGAGCTTGGTAGCTATTTCAGTATTAGAAGTTCTTCGGTCTTGATCTCCGTGTGTGTGTTTTTTATGATTTATTTTGTAAATACTTTTTTATTTGTCCATGCTTTTTATCACTTGATATGTGAAAACGACCAAGTGAGCAGTCATTGAATTCAAGTAACGAAAAAATCCTACTTATGTATTCAACTAATTGTTTGAAATATGGGTTTATTTCCGACTCTAGAGATAGGATAAAATCAAACTGCTTTCTGTTAGGTAGAAGCCAATGCAATGATTTTATGTGACCACAAAAACTTGGAAAACATTTGAAGCGTGTTTACCCTGAGCATGCCACGGTTGCAGATGTTGAAAACGAAAAACCTTATACAAGCACTGTTAAAGGGAAACGTATCGCAATAATAACGTTGCGATACGTTTCCCTTTTTTAAGTTTCTGATTTGTGTAGTGTTCGTGTATTTTACATGACATTGATACCGATTTTTATTGTATAATTTGATTCGGTATTGTTTGTAATGGGTTTGGTTTGTTATGTCTGCGCATGTCAGTTTTGCGATTCCAATTAAAAAATGTCGTTCAGTTAGCTGCTCGTTTTTGATGTATTGATTGAACCCAACGCATAAATATAACAATTGGGACCTTTTTTTTGCAAAGAAAGCCCCACCCATAATGACGAAGAATAATTGTTGAAATCAGCGTTAGAGACTTAAAAGATAACAAATGAGCTAAGCAAGAACTTGCTAATTTGCCTTTGAGCGATGGCACAGTTCGCCACTGCGTCGAAAAGATGTCTGATGACGTTGAATCCAAGTGGGTGAAAATGCCTTGAAAGACAAAGATTTCCTTGATTCTGGATGTAAAATCTTTCCGCAATAGTGAGGCTTCATTGCTTGCCTTTTTTTTTATTTCATCGCAATTCTGAATTTGTTGAAGAAATGTTATTCTGCTTGTCATTGCCAAAGACTGTACAACTCAAGATCTGGAGAAGGTAGCTGAGAATTTTCTTACCAAAAATGAAATATCAGTCTCATATAACATTTCAACAGCAGAGATTAGATGTAGCCTGACGATGGGAGAAGTATCTCTCGAAACGTAGCTCGGAAAAAGCTTACGACTCATGACATGATAAAGCTCTTACATCTATGGCTTCCTCTGAGTATATAAAGTTCACAATTTTCAAGCTGCCATTAGGTTATTTGAAATAACGGGGCTCTGAAATGGTGTTTTGAGAACTTTGAAAGACGACCGTCACGGTATCTTGAGCATTCATTGCATCATGCATCACAAAAAGGCCCATCCTGAAGTTGAACAACTTTTGAGAGTCTTTAATCAAGAATTACAAGCGAAAAATGCTAGGGTGCTACAGTTTAAGCAATGTAAATCTTTTTTTTTTAGTTTAGGTGACGTTACCTGGCATTTGGAAATTAGTGATGATTTTCGTCAACCTCCATCCAAAGTACAGTAAATTTTCTTTTTGAAAAGTGCATTTGGGTGATTCTGGTTTTGACGATGGAGCCTGTATTTTCGGTACAGAAGTAACTGCCATTGACATACTTGTTTCAGTTTAAGAGGTTTTGCAGTTGGATTGTTTGTCAATTGTGGTAAGAATTTCCCTACTACGTTTTTGTGGACACGTTTTCGTTGAATTGGGTAAAGGCCGAGGATGGATTTATATCAAGATATAACGTCCACAAACAGCTCTTAAGTAATAATATAAAGTACGAAAATAGCACTAAATTATCATCCTACTTTTGGGAACTAAAAGGCCGATCATCAAACAAGGAAAAATGCATAAAAATAGTTCACGCAATTTCACTCTTTGTTGACAAGTTCCATGTTCTGTTCTTCTCAAATAACAATGAACTCGTAAACAAAGGCAGCGAAGTGTCACCATGTGAATAAATTCTTACTTCTTCTTTCTTCCTTTTCTTCCGTCTTCTTGCAACTTCAAGTAGGGTCGGGCGCTCGGCACTTCTTCTTCCACTCGCTTCTATTGCTTTCACCATCCTCCTCAGCACCAACTGTTTTCATATCAATCTGCACTCTGTTTGTCCATCTCAACTTCTGGCGCCCTCTCTTCAGTTTCCAACTCCCTGTTGATGGTACACTTGCTTCACAATAGTTTCCTCCTCCCTTCTTATTAGGTGTCCAAACCAGCAGAGTCTGGCCTCTTTAGCCTATAAACCAGTTTGAATCCGTCACATATCTCTTTCGCTCTGCTCCATGTTCATCTCGTTTCTAGTACACATAAAATATCTATTTTCCATCTTTTTATGACATCCGCAATCTCCCTTGGTTTACCTGTCATTGATCCAACATTCTAGCTTCCTTATCTAATCCTTGAGTTTGTGTTTTTGTGTTATGTGGAAAAATTCTTACTCGCCAACTATCGATTGGAAGACTGATACTGACATCAATTACCGATCTTCCCTTTTCTATTCTAGGTTATCAGGTGATCCTTGGGATTTTGTCAATCTATTACAAATTTATGTTTTTGCTTCATTTTTTAACCAAATTTATTTATGATGGGTGTAAGAATACACAACTCAGAGCCTTAAACTATTAGTATTGTTTCTTACTGTTTTATCGTCTTATAACTGGCTCAGGATTCAATTTCATTGAGAAGTTTTTGTCGTGGTAGTTGCCAATCGATAACTATATACATATATATATGTATATAGTTATCATATAGATATATGTACATGTATATATTTGTGTGTCTTTCGTTGTATATACAGCCAGAGTCCTCGGTATTCTTTCAAGTAGTGTTTGTAGATTTATCACAGTTTATCAACAGCATAAGGTGGAACTGATAGTTTCACATATTTAAACAATCATCACCCATTTACATATTATAAGATGTTCTTATATTAATGTAAGAGCGTCGTATAATAGTTTTTCTGTATTTGCTGAATTTTGTTAACATTTTATTGATTCTTAATTTCTTAACAAATGTCCTTTGTAGTTTTAGGCTCCTGCAGATAAATCGAGGAGAAATAAATTATCCAGACTTTAAAATCGAAAGAATAATTCCTATTTTTAAGACACGCAAAGAACTTGAAGAATATACTTGTAGCTTGCAGCTTGAGGATTCTCTTGATATTCTCATCGAAGCAAAAAAATTTAAGGAAGCTTACAATATTTATAAAGAAAGGAAGATCAAAATCGAAGAGTTTCTGGAAGCGTCCAAAGACAATTGCGATATGGATGTTTAGATTTGTTCTGGGTTTTCTTGCAGTTGCTTATTTTTCCGTCATTTTCTTTTTTACGATTGTGTTTAATCTCAATGTTTGACTTTTAATTTATATAGAGCAGTGAAAAAGCTCCTGTCTGGATCATCTTCTTATCACCACCAAATGACGTATTGCCAGCTGCGAGAGCTTTCAAGCTTTGAAGTTCGGAAGCAGAAACCTTCACTGTACAGCAGTATTAGTTGCTAATCCTTGACTTCCATTCTATAATCCTTAGTTTACATACATTATTTGTATTCTTCTTGAATTATAAACTATAAAGTACAATACCTTTACAATTTGGCGGACTTCCATTTGTTTATAATTCTTCCGCGTTCTAGCTTTGTTGTAAGGTGGAGCTCATTCTGATTTCCCAAGAGTTCATTCTGATTTCCAAGAGTTCATTCTGATTTCCCAAGAGTTCATTCTGATTTCCAAGAGTTCATTCTGATTTCCAAGAGTTCATTCTGATTTCCAAGAGTTCATTCTGATTTCCAAGAGTTCATTCTGATTTCCAAGAGTTCATTCTGATTTCCAAGAGTTCATTCTGATTTCCCAAGAGTTCATTCTGATTTCCAAGAGTTCATTCTGATTTCCAAGAGTTCATTCTGATTTCCAAGAGTTCATTCTGATTTCCAAGAGTTCATTCTGATTTCCCAAGAGTTCATTCTGATTTCCCAAGAGTTCATTCTGATTTCCAAGAGTTCATTCTGATTTCCCAAGAGTTCATTCTGATTTCCAAGAGTTCATTCTGATTTCCAAGAGTTCATTCTGATTTCCAAGAGTTCATACTGATTTCCAAGAGTTCATTCTGATTTCCAAGAGTTCATTCTGAATTCTTGGCAACATAAAGGTAAGCAGTTGTAGCTTCCTTGCAAAGCTAAAAACATTTCCTTGTAGCAGCAATAGATGAATATATTTTTGAGCCCAGAGAGTAAGTTCCTTCATTACGAGTTTTTCTTTTATACATGTTTTAGAATACAATAGTTGATTTGCATATTTGATAATTTAAATCAATCAATTAACTCTTCATATCCCCATCCCCCACTACCACTCCCAGTGTTAAGTTAAGAAACAGAAATCTGTTTGTTCATAGGAGAACTTGTCATTCTACTCACCTATCTTAGATGCATCTCCTCATCTGCCCAGTGCTCCACAAGGTCTGTTGACTAATCTTTACTTTCTCCCAATTTGCCCTGACCATTTCATCCATTAATGCGGCCCAAGGACCCCATGAAATCAAAGATAAAAACTGGTTTACCTCAATGGACACAGCTTTGGGACACAGCTTTTTTGTTTTGGAACGAGCTGAACTTAAATTGTATTTGGCTACTTGTCAAATAAAAAACAATATGTGCTTGAAAGGCAAAACGTTAAATTCGAGAATGGTTTCATGAACATCTTTTTTACTTAGGTTTTTTTTATTGTAATCCCATTATTCATGACCTTACAAGTGCCGACCATAGCCCTAAACATTACGTTGAGTTCACTGCAATCTGCTGTAATACTCGTGATGATCGTAATTATGATCATGAACAACATATCATATTAAACATTGTGGACCGTTCATTTAGTTAAATTGTATCAACTTCGATTTTGTTAACTTCCTTTTATCTTTTACGTTCTTTTTCTTTCAGTATTTTACATAGTACCTTTTTCTCTCCCTTTTTTCACACACTACTCTTGCAAATCTGATGATTGACAGAGTTGGTACTTTATTTTTTCCAAAGACATAATCGGCCCCAACCATCACTCCTGTCCTATTTTCAAGCTTTTGACCAGTAAAATGCGTTTGGTAAATTTTCTTACGTTGCAATTCTGTGAAAAAAATAACTTGTATATAATAATTTCTGTGGTATGCAGCAGAGAAATTTTGCAGCTTACAAAAAAAAATTAATAATTGTAATGCCATGGAGTTAAATGTAAGAAATGCGAAATACAATGTTCGTGGACAGTTATTGGGGTAAAAGTACTTCAATGAAGGCGACATACAGAAATAGGTAAATAAGATGTTCTTTCTTCGAGTGAAGATTGAGTCACAAAACAAGTAAACAAATAATGTACCCAGTTTTGTTATTTTATGTGAAAAGTCATTTACTGTAGAACAGAAGCTCATTTATTATTTTATTTGTTTTGTTTCTAGAATTATTGTTGGTCATTACAACTACCAGCACATCTTAGACGCTTCTCGGCTGAATGGGTTTACTTTAGAATTTGTGGTAAAAGTGTTGAAGTAATGGAGAAAATGGGTTATTATGAAGAAGCCACAGCTATGTTAAAGGCCTTGCTTTCCCAGTTTGCATACTCTGCCCACTCAAGAGGAAGATATTGGGAAAGACTGTCATTAGATACAGAAAAATACCTCAAAAACTCAACTCAGGTAAAGAGTATTACGTTTGAATATATTTTTAATTGTTTTTTTAGTACGTAAATTACAAATACAGTTGCTTTTTTATATGGACATTGGATTTGGGATTCAAGGTGTTTAGAATGGTAATAGTTTTCATTCATCATCGTTTTTCAGGAACATTTTATCGATAAAAGCTCAAGCATATATATTATCAAGAAACTGGAAGCATTTTGCTACATTGTTGGGGTTTCTTTTGTTTCTTTTGTTTTGATTTTAGTTTTGTTATAGAACTCCTTTCAATACGAATGAAACTTTGATAGTTTTTTTCCTTCAACCATCTTTTTTACGGACCAAGGGAGTAAATTCAATAAGTAGTAGGTAAGTATCTTTCGTCAATCGCTTTTCTGATTTGATTTCGGATAACAATATAAGGTTCATTCTATGGAGTCCAACAAACAGAACTGAGCTATCGTTTTTTCATATCGAATCCGGATGGTTCAAAAAAGGCGGGTTTTTTTGTTAACAATGAAATACTGTGGGCTTGAAAGTCATTTACGTAAAAACAAGTCCAGGTATAAGAGTGATTAAATTAGGTTTACTTTCTTGTTAGAATAAGGTTTTTCATGATGAAGTTGCAAGTAAACTTGATCAGCAAATTAACATTGTATAAAAACAAAATAATAGTTAACCCTTGTCGAAGAAAGTTTACTCTTGTTAGAGCTTGGTTTTGCTAACTGGACGTTTAAACCGGCCCTTGTCCTATGACAGGGATCTTTTTTCTGCAACTGCCTTTTCAAAAATCTCTGTGGCTGTTTCTTTCCACAAGTGTATTAGCTGCTTACTCCTTTTGCTTCCAATTATTCTTGTTTTAAATATTTTTGTCTCTAGCCTGCCATGCTCTTGCGTGTGACCATTACAAGTCAAATTTTGTTTTCTGACATACTTGGGACGTTGTTCACGGTGGACACAGAATTCAAAATTTTTGCCTTTATTAATTCTACGTTGCCTCCATAGTACTGTCAAGATCATATAGTCGAATCGGTTGTCAAAAGTTGTTTTCCTTTATCATCTTCATTTTGAAGAAACCATGGAGTTTTTTTTTGCATACCTTGGCCAGAAGGAAGATGCAGGCTTTAGAAATATTAATCTTAGTTTGCTTGTTCCGAAGATGCCAGAGATCCTTCATATCCTTAAAAGTTCTGGTTCCAATCACGAGTTAACATCTAATTTCTTCTCTCTTTCGCCCATCTCTTTCAGTTATCTCACCGAAGTAAGAAAAGATTTCTACTCCTTTTAGAGTTATATCCACAAATGAAATGTATTCATTATTCAGCTCTGTCTAGACCACGGGTTCCCGTCCTTTCCCGTCACGCGACCCCAACGTTTTATTTTTATGAAATGTATCAGGAAAAGTCATAAAGGCCAGTATGGAATTGCACATACATGTACTTGGATGTAATGAATACATGTATAATAGCAATGTACTCGATTGTTAAAGCAGTAGTTACAATCCTTTGAGTTAAATTCACAACGCACAGCTTGCACAGTTGCATGCATTCAGTGACGGAGGGAAAATTAAGAGAGCCCGTTTTATCAACACTAAAGCATGATGTTGTTTTATTAAGTTTTTATTAAATTTAGACTTGCTTCAGTCATACAATCTGTAAAAAACAATAACACTTGTAATTGAGTTGTAACAGCGCCTTGTATTCATGTCCTATACAAGATTTCGTCTTTCACCCTGCGACTCCAAGGTTGGTAACCACTGGTCTAGACTGTCATCACCTTGATTTTCATGGGTTATTCCATCAGTTTAAGTTTTCTCCTTTTCTCACCAATGGCCATTCCTTCACATGTTTACCCCCGGCTTTCCACTTGAAAGTAGCACATCATCATCAGTATAACAAAAGGCGCCTACAAACTCTCCCCCAAAAGAGGAATTATGAATAAGGCTGGCGTGAGAATGCTACCTTGACGTACTCCTTTTTTATTTCCCTCTAGTTACTTGTTCTACTTTCAAACTGCAGCTGATCTTTATTCTTGATGTAAATAAAGAATAATTTACTTTGAAGATTTCGTAATACGTAACAGACCATATCTGATTGCATGCAGTATTGTTAAAGGGTTTTGAATAGTCAATAAAGCAGATGTACATACCTTTTTTCATTTATCATTATTCTTGGATGAGCATTTTTTGATATTGAGAAAGTTATATTTCGTATAACAATACTTGATACATCCCTTGTTCTAGCTTCTTTTCCAGGCGACGCCATAGAAAATCCAGTCTGATCTCCTGACGTAGTACATAAGAGAAATAATTCAGGAGTTTTGACACTGTTGAAAATGTTCTTACTTTGTTTTGAAGAGAAGTAAAAACTACACTACCTTAGCTGGTTGTTGCTTCTTTCGTTGCAAGTTTCAATTTTCCCGTGATCCCTCCACATCAAGTGAACGTTCATTTTTTTGAATTATTTAATAGTTTCTTCCACTGTAGATCGCAAAAGTGTAAGTTTCTGCCTTCTGCATCTACACCTATATTGTCACGAAAGAGGTCTTAGATTATTCTTGTTGTTTGATCAGAATGTCAGTTTTCTCGGCTGGTGTTGCCCCATCTTCGTTTTGAAAGACATTTTATCTCAGACCAAATTTTGTAAGCTCTTCGATTTCTGTTTACATTGCTTTGGGTTTTCTATATATTTGCAAAAGAAAACTAATCCTATTTTTATGGCATGCCCTTCTAGTGATTGCTCTATGATAGTCAGGGCTGGCAATACTAATTTGTGCTGCTTTTATCTTCTATTTAGTTAGTGCTAATGTGTCTAACTTGCCCAACACTGGGCATTGGATGGAATTACATCTGGTGAGTATTTCGTTATTCCTGGCGCTTCTCAGGGTTCTGTACGTGATCCAGCTCACTCTTTTCTTTACATCAATGGACTCTCTGAGAGCTTGCTTTAGTTTATTACCTTTTACATTACCGTGTACACTTGCACTGGTCACAAGTAAACTCAGTAGAAACAAGTCATATTTGTCAGAGACTTAAAATCTAAACTTCAGTCTCTGTGATGATGGGGACGAAAATGGTTGGTTTCGTTTAATGCTGCAAAAGTGCAACAGATATCACTCCATAGGAAATGATTCCGTATCTCGTTCCAATATTTAATGACAACTATTTATGTGTTACCGTTGTGAGTATGGTTTCACTCCTGAGCAAGCTTATAACTGAGGATATTTAGTCTTATTTTTGCCAGATTTTTCTTTCTTGACTTGTTTTTCATAAAGTTTTATGCCTCTCGCAACTTTTGTCCCTTGTAATAAATCGCTCTATGAATTCAGTTTTATTCTTAAACGGCTAGATTGTTGGATTCTTTGGCCTTTGAGTGCTTTACTTCATCTTGTGACTTGAATGTTGTTTTTTCCTAAGTTCAACTCTTACCTCTTGGCTTCATTTTTTTCGGTCTTTCCTTCAAAGTTGCATACACTTAGTGGAATTATGGCATGTATAGTTCTTAACCATATAAGAACTAGCTCAAGCTCTTGAGTTGTTCAATATTGGCAATTAGCCATTGTTATTACGTTCTTGGATTAGCGTGCTTTTGTAAATTAGCTCGTACTATATACTTTTTAAAACCAAAATCACTTATCCAAACAAACATAATAAATAAACTATATTAGTGTTATCACTTTATGAGAAGAGCATTGAGAACACCTGTCAAGATCTTTTTAACAAACCTTCACCCATAATCTCGGAATTGTGGCTTTCTTACTAATCGCGATATATTTAAAGCCAAACTTTCCTTGAAGTTGAAAATTCTGAAATTTATGGACGCAGAGGAAGCCATATATGTAAGAGCTTTATCATGTCATGAGTCGTAAGCTTTTTCTGAGCTACGTTTCGAGAGATACTTCTCCCATCGTCAGGCTCACTTCTCCCAGCCTGACGATGGGAGAAGTATCTCTCGAAACGTAGCTCAGAAAAAGCTTATAAAACTCAGAAAAAGCTGATAAAACTCTTACATCTATTTCCTTGAAGTTGTTACCAAACCGTATTTTTCGATGCCTTTCTTTCATATACCTCTAAGCTTACCTATCACTCCATGGCAGATGTCCTGTAAAACATACTTTAACCTTGTCGACTTTATTCAATAATTTAGCATTTTCAATTCAGTTGATAACCCATTTATTGGTACACTTCGATACTCAGCTATTCAAGAAAGTGCGACGGTAACATCAAATTTCAATTCAACCATTTTATTTAGAACATCATTGTCAATCTTTTGATTTCTATTTATGGATATTTTGTTCGTGTTTTTTGTATTTCAAGCATTTTTTAACATTTTTTTATTTGTTTGTTTTCTTTTATCCAGTCTAAGCTTTACGTAAACTTTTGAAATTTTACTCCTGGAAATTTACCATTTTCTGCCATTTGCATTTCACGTGAAATCTTGGATATTACAACTTTGCTTAGAGCATTTGTTTCCACTATTTCACCGTAGAAATTTCTATGTCGTTATTAATGGCTGTGTTGGTGCGTTATACTGCGTTTTTCTACATTAATTTGATTTTAATGGTAACCGGATTTATATAGTAGGTAATAGTTTTACATTCCGTTTTTTAAGCCTCACAAGAACAAGTAGCCAGAGGCTGTTTTATCTATTTACAAACAAACTGTTTTCAATTTACCAAGTTTATTAAGCTTTTTGACTTTTCAAGCTCCATTGCTTGTACCTGTTAGAAGGTTGATACTGTTTTATATTTATTGACACCTTTATCATTGCCACGCAGATTATTCCCTGAACAACACACTTGATATCCTTGCAACGTGCGATGCGCTACGGAAGATTGTTTTGTTGTGGGTGTATTTTGAAGTGAAAAGAAATAGGAAAGTCAAGTAGAAATATTCTCCTTTACTCCCATTACAAGCTACCAAGGACCACTACCGTATCATCACCTGTAGAGTACATTGGGTAGACACTTTGTGCATCAGTCGTAAGCATCAGTGAGACTATAAGGTATCACCAGCAAAATTCTACTTTACCGTTACTTTACCTTTAAATTCCTCCGTATTCTCCAGCTCCTCCAGCTCCTCCTTTTCTTCTCTTCTTCTCTTCCTCCTCTTCCTCTTCTTCCTCCTCTTCCTCCTCTTTCCCCCCATCTTCCACCTCCTCCTGCACCTCCTCCTCCTGCACCTTCTCCTCCTCCTTCTCCACCTTCTCCTCCTTCTCCACCTTCTCCTCCTTCTCCACCTTCTCCACCTTCTCCTCCATCTCCTCTTCCTCCTCCTTCTCCTCCTCCTTCTTCTCCTTCTTCTCCTTCTTCTCCTTCCCCTCCTCCTCCTCATTCTCATCTTTCTCATCACCAAGGCGATCGCTGAATAAAAATCATTAATCGTCAAAAGGAAGGAAAATGGAAGGGTTTACGCATATTCATTCGATATTTTCAGGAGATACATGACAGCCTTCACTTTTTTGTAGGTGGAGTGTGAAGTGATATAGATTTGAAGGCTACTAATAATATCATATTTATGGAGGAAGCCGGGTTAATTCGATAATTTTTGTTTTCAGTACATTAAAGTACGCACCAGCTCATTCCATTAACGTACGGTAAAATTAAGCTGCTATGGGAAATGTTAGAAATAGGTCATTAATTTGTCTTTTGTTTACTTTGTACGATAGGCGCTCGATTATATCAAGAGTGCTTTAGAAGATCCAAACGTAAGAGCTGGAAGAAGACTTGCTTTGATCAAGAGAGCTACTAGAATCTGTAATAGTTCCAAGAACAAAGCCATTAAGGATCGAATATTGGAGTTGAACATTGAAAACATTAGAGAACCAGTTGAAGTTAGTGTCTTTGGTTTTTTAGTTTTGATGTTTTCACCATGAGCCTTACGTGTTAAGAAGTGGCAAGAATATTGAGTAGAACCTCCGCACATTATGGAAGGCATAATGTAAAAAATCCCAGCTTGATTTGGTTAAAATTAATATTTGTTGGAAAATGTAGGACTTGCATTTCAACGTTTTACATGCTTTTGTATTGTTATATATTTACGTTCTGATCCACAGGGGTAAGTTCTTAGTTAATTTTTAGTGATGCAGTGCTGTAGCCAAGTAGCTTCGGTTATATTCTTTGAGGAATCAGACGTTTGGCAACTCACAGAAGTGGAATGTAGTGATGTAAGACAACCCATTCGGCCAAGAAATGATAGGGGTACTGTGTAATCTTCAGAACATAAAAAGGGTTCATTTGGAATAATATCACATTTTCATTTTAAACTTTCCATAAGTGGTTGCAATATGTACCATGTTTATCGGTGATTGGGTAAAATAATATCCGAGTAGTGAAATTATAGCAAATTTGCTAAAGAAACTTTTTCAGTGGGTGTTACGATTTTACACGAATTTGAGTATCAGCTGATTGAAATAATGACTATGCATTCTATGAATATGTTGTTTCCATGAAAGCAGTATCCATGCTTTAAGACATTTTTCATAAAACAGGCAGAAATCTGCTTTTGGAGCGCTATTTCACAAAGGACACCTTCAGAAAGCACGTCGCTTATCTCATACGACTCAGAAATGTGACAGGACAGGCTTTCAGGGGCATAAAAAAACCAAAAAAAAACATACCAATAACCAGCAATACCCATATGTTGATGTCTTGTCTGTCTGTTTCAGAATTGTAAAGCAATAGTTGGCCCTTAGTAACAGACCAGTTTCAGTGCAATCGTTCAAACTTGATCGCTTAAAACATACATTATGCATACATTATGCATACATTATGCATAGATTTTAATGACAACTTTGATTGAGTAGTATACCATTAAAAACGATAAATATCTGTAGATAAATATTAAAAGATAAGGAATTTTATCCTTGGTTTTTGGTCTCAGAGGTATGCACTCCTTGGCCTCTCTTTGATAAGCTTCTATCCAGGATTCATATTCATCGTTTGTTGTGGGATCATCAAAAGTGTTATGTTAAATGGCAATAAATCTGTTTCTCACAGTAATGGTACACAGATTAATTACGTCTGTGGTTCAGAGAGATACTCCACCATAAGAGGTAATTTTGGTCAGTTGCTTTTAATGTTTTCAAAGGTGGAGACGAATGTTTGCTGATATTACATGATGATCAGAAGAAACAGAGTGACAGGACTTACATGTGTCTTAATTCAGAACACGGTTTATCATTTTTGTTCACAAGAATGGATTAAACTTGGTCTTTTACTCCATTTAAATATGTAAATAACTTCCATGTTTCCTGTCGTTGTTTGAATTTTGTATTTAAGCAAATGAAGCCATTTTTAAGAATAACATTTATTGGGAATATCCGATTCGTATGTATTGTTTATTGATAAATAAATTTGTGGGGGAAGTTTCTACCAAGATGAGGGTTGATCATCGAAGGCAATGCCTGCCTTCTGATTAAACGTATTCGTTAGGTAATAATAAGAGGGTACAGTGCTGTGTACATTTTCATTAAAAGAGTCCACTATTATCTTTGGTTGTACTTTCTCACTGTAGACCAGAGTGTTAATGCCATAGAGACCAGCTGACATTTTACACCTTTTTTTGTGGAATAAGTTGAATTTTCTATGCCGACGCTGGTGCCAAGGCTGATCCTTATACAGTATCATGATATTTTAATTCAACCTCGTGAAATAATTGATGCTCCTCAACGTAGGCCACGAAGTATTAGTTAGATCAGCTAAAGTTATTTATTCTGGTAAAGGATGCAGTTTGTTTAATATGGACGAATGAAAAGTTGAAATGTGAAGTTTTTGTTTGCTTTAAGAGAGTGATTTGATACTTTATTTGAATTTTTTACCACTGTGATCATAGTCTCAAACTACAGTAGAATACGCCTCTTTTTGTTGCTTGGACGGATGATGCGGGATAATCCTCGTACTTGAAAGTAAATTACTTATGTTTTCTTTACCTAAAATACAATTTCATTGGACGCCCTACGTATTAAGAAGCTGTAGGATTTTGGTTACCGAAATACGCGATTTTGACCTATTGATTATGTAGGTTCATCAAACTAAGCTCACATCCTCCTAGCTGTGATTGTGATGGGTTCATCGTATAACTGGCAGAGGCGCCTAACTGGTACTAGGCTCTCCCAAAGGACTATTCGTGACTTTAAGGCTGCTTATTTCAAGATTCACATTTGACATAAATGGACGGTATATTTCCACTCTGCCACCCAGTAGAAGTTGTCTTCTCCTACATCAAAGGCGCTTGCAAAAGAAGATTTGAGAAGAGTATTAATAACTTATAGAGAGAAACTAGTTGGAATTTATGATATCTTAAAAATGACATTATTTAACTGTACCCGTGGGTGATTTAATGGAGCATAAATCCACAGTAAAAAAACAATAATGATAAGTATATCCATAGCATTTGGATCAAAATGATCATTTTCCTTGCTTATGCCCTAAGCTTACAACACCATCATGACGTCCTGGTGCGTATTCAGATGGCCAAGTAGACATAGCTTATTTGAGGCTTCTAATTAACGATTCACTTTCTGTTAATTAAATTATTGCACAAGAGAATAAGAACTATAAAAAAAAGCGGTCAAAAAGACATGAATTTTCCGAAAAGGCAGCCACTGGTTGGTGTCAGGTAGGGCATCCGGCTAAGAAATTTCTTACTGCCACCACCAATTACCACTGAAGGGCTTCGTCTTGACCCCAGTTACTGGGAAAAATGATGTTAAAACAAAAGAATCTAATTCTGGCAAAAAGAATAATGGAGGTACTGTAGTAAAAGAAAAACTGAGGTACGTTATAGGAGATATTATGGCTCAATTATATCTTAGTTATTTTGGAGCATATTACGTTTGATGGAATGTTATGCCCCAGCGATTTTTTTAGATTCGAATAAATTTGTTCTTTTTCAGGTAACAATTTCAGGTCCCATGTTTTTAGACACGGGTTCCAGTAAAAGAACTATATTTATATCAGATCCAGAGGACGATAGACAAGAAAAGTCATACTCAGCAGTGGAAGAATTTGCGATTAATTATTACAAACGGCAGGGATATCAAGAGGGAATTCACGCGGAAGGATCAAGTTTCACTTTCCTGTTTGTACTCTTAATGTGGGATGTTATTTTTATGAAAAAACCGGATGTATTTCTTAATGCGTTTCAGGTAAATATATTTAAGAAAAGTATTTGATGAGAGGTTTTGAAATTATAAAAAAAAACCCCTATGTCGCTGATTCTAAATATGGCCTTACTTTTTGCACTACACGTCCAGATTTTGCTGTACAACATACCACCAGACAGGAAAAAATGTGATTTTTTTTTGAAAATTCAGCTACAAAAGTTTTCAAAACAATATAGCTCTTAGTGTGCAAAAACAGAATTATAAAAAAAAAAATGCTCATAAAACACAGTGCCGACAAGAAGAATTGAAGTAAACCAAACTAATTAAGAGATTAATTATGAAAAATTGGAAAAAAAACTAGTCATGAACTTGTTCAAATCAACGCCAGTGTCATGGCACAAGAAAGTAGTATACACTACACTTTATGCTGGTAAGAAACGTCGCTTATAGCTCTTTCGAGAGTGTTTTTTCTGAGGCAGGTCCCTTTTGATGCTCCAACAGTAATATGCTAGCATGTGCGAGTCCCATCGTCCTTGATATCTCTCCTCAATATCACGAAAGTCTTGGTGAAATCTCTTTCCTTGCTCATCGCTCACATCACCCAGGTTTTCTGGAAACTGATCGAGATGACTAAATAGGAAGTGCAGCTTTATACTGATATTACATCCCTGCTTCTCGAAGGATTTAAGCAGTCTTGAAACAATGTTCTTGTATTCTTCATCCCTTTCATTTTCTAAGAATTTCAACACAACATCCTTGAATGCAATCCAGGCTTCTTTCCGTGTGGCATTCATTTTTCCTATCATACTTTTATCGCTAATCAACTGACTAATTTGAGGTCCATTAAATATTCCTGCTCGAACCTTTTTGTAGCTTACTGCTGGAAGTACTTCTCTTATATGATTGAAGCAGGGGCTATCCTCGTCGAGAGACCTAACAAATTGCTTCATGATTCCTAGCTTAATGTGTAATGGTGGAAAAGTTATCTTTTCTCTGGATACGATCGGCTGGTTCACAACATTTGGATCACCACTCGTCAACGTTTTGCCCTCTGGCCAGTCTTTCTTTGACCAATGTTTTTTTCGATTTCTGCTGTCCCACATGCAAAGAAAACAGGGGTATTTGCTGAATCCCCTTTGCTGGCCGAGAAGTAGGTTTACAATTTATAGGTCAACGCATATGATCCATTCATGAAGTTGATAGTTGAGAAGTTCCATTACTGTCTTCATACTCTCATACGTCTCTTTAAGCAGGATTGGGTGACCAAGAGGAACAGCTCCATACTTGTTTGTGTTATGGAGTAGAATACATTTTAGACTATGTTTTGAACTGTCAATAAANCACATTTGCAAATTTACAATACCACTAAACATCCTTAATACATTCACAGCTTTCTCAGAAGCATCAACTGCTCACATTCGCAAATTTAAAATACCACTAAACATGCTTAATACATTCACAGCTTTCTCAGAAGCATCAACTGCTCACATTTGCAAATTTACAATACCACTAAATATCCTTAATACATTCATAGCTTTCTCAGAAGTATCAACTGCTCATATTCGCAAATTTACAATACCACTAAATTGGAATAAAGGCGTACTTTTGTAAAACAACTTGGAATGGGCAAGTCTTTTCTTAAAAGAGGTGACAGGGCTTTTAATTGGGAAGACAATTGGCTAGTACAATCTATAGTGGACTAAAAGTAATTACCCCATCTCTCTTTTTGAAACGACTTTACTTTCAGCTGCATAATAATGCTTCCGATCATATTGACACATGAAATCCAGCTAATTCTTTAAAATCCCTTAAGCTGCATCTTTGGGAATTGTTGCCTTCTGTAATAAAGTATTAGTTAGTCGATTAAAGCCAGTCAACTCCAAACTTTGCATTATGAAATCTTGAGGCTTTAAACAACAGATTAACTTTAAATATTTTAGATTAGTAAAGTTAAATATAGCATAGCACATATTATAATTTTGTTCTAATATTGAATCTAAGAAAATTTTGAGAGGTCATCTACAAATAAAATAAGGACATTGAGTTTTCACAAAATCGTAACCCCTACTTTGTATATCGTATAGCTCTCNATCCCTTAAGCTGCATCTTTGGGAATTGTTGCCTTCTGTAATAAAGTATTAGTTAGTCGATTAAAGCCAGTCAACTCCAAACTTTGCATTATGAAATCTTGAGGCTTTAAACAACAGATTAACTTTAAATATTTTAGATTAGTAAAGTTAAATATAGCATAGCACATATTATAATTTTGTTCTAATATTGAATCTAAGAAAATTTTGAGAGGTCATCTACAAATAAAATAAGGACATTGAGTTTTCACAAAATCGTAACCCCTACTTTGTATATCGTATAGCTCTCTGAATGTCATCATCTTCTTTGGAGTGATTCCAAACTTCATCAATGATAGGTCCACAAGTATTTTTTCAATCCATTTACATAGCCATCTCTCCATCACGTACATCCCCTTCGCGAGAAGACAAAGGACTGGGCGACAAGAATCTATTGCGATTAACCCATATTCAGGTAGGTGTTCTTCTAAAACACTAAATCTGTGAAGTCTTATTAGAAGTTGTTGACCTTGAAAAGAAGATTGTTCGAGATTCTCCGTATTAGCCAAGGAAACTAGTGGTTTGTACTTGGTTAGCAACTTAAAATTCTCTAAGCCAGCAAGATAACTTACCAACTTTCAGCTCCCTCGTACTTTTTGATGATATAAGTGTACGTGAAGAAAACGCTATCAGATTAAGTTTATTTTTTTCCAATTTAAAAGGGCACTTTCTAGACCGAAACTGGTCGCATCTATAATAACCACAGTAGGTCATATAGCATCACAGAAACTCAACATTGGGACCTTTGTAAGACGCAGTTTGACATGCCTGCATACTTCTTTCTCTATTGTATTCTGAGGTCACATCCGGATTTCATTTAAACGAGCTTAAATTGGCTTTATAATGTTTGAAATACTAGGTAAGAAACGAGTTAAATAGTTAACCACTCCGACTTTAGAATGTAATTGGGTAACATCATTTGGAGCTGCTAAGTTGCGGATTTTTTCGTCTTTCTCAGGATTTTGTGATATTTCCTCTGAGCTGATTACATGATCAAAGTGTTTAATCCTTGATTTCCAAAATTCACATTTCTTGTTGTTTGGTTTTTTTGTTTGGTCACTATCAACGATACCTATTTACAAACAAGAAATTTTATTAACTTAATGTTTTGAGAAAAGGTATTATTCCATCACAGATTATTTACTAACACAAAAATTCTTGAACTTTTTTAAAGTCACCGGCTTTTGAGGAAATAAAGAAAAACCATTTCATACTTGTGTTTAGTATAATTTCATATTTCAAAAAACTGTTCTATTGGTTAGGAACTGCTTCCGATTTACTGTGTTTTGGTATGACTTTAAAAATTGACAATTAGCTGGAAAAGTTTTGTTTTCACCTATAACGAAGCAATGTCAAAAAATGAGGATACTGTGCGAAAACCAAGAGGATAACCTTGAAGATTGGTACTTGAATGTAGGAACAATGAATGAAAAAGGAAGGAAGATTGTAAATTTGTGGGAAAGAAGACGAATTGACATAGTATGCATTTAGAAAACAAGATGGAAAGGAACCAAACTAAGAGAACATGGGGATATGCACAAAATAATATTCAATGGAGAAGACCACAAAAGAAACGGTGTAGGCATTGTGTTGAGAACCTGTTATGCAGAAAGTGTGTTACGGGTAGAGAGAATCTTTGACATAGTGATAAGCTTAATAGATCGATGGATCGATGGATCGAAAGATAGATGGATCGATGGATCTATGGATCGATGTATCGGTGAATAGATGGATCGATGGATCAGTGAATAGATGGATCGATGGATCGGTGGATCGATGGATCAATGGATCGATGGATCGATGGATCGATGGATCGATGGATCGATGGATCGATGGATCGATGGATCGATGGATCGATGGATCGATGGATCGATGGATCGATGGATCGATGGAATGATATATGTATATATATATATATATGTACACCTTTATATATAGATAGATAGATAGCTAGATAGATAGATGGATGGATAGATAGATGGATAGACTGACTTTTCAACCTGAGCCACTGTATTATTGCAGTTGGTCTATCAACCATGACAACAGTTCGTAAATTTTGGCGCGAAGTTGCACTTTGAATCTCGCCAACCAGTGAAGAGTAAGCAAACAAGCAAATATGAGTTCTAATGTTGCTTTATATGAACCGCCTAAGGCACTGAGGTGGTCAAATGAAAATTTGTAACTAAATTTCCCTCTGAGGTAAAATTGTGCTTCAACGGCTTGATGAAAAAAGCAGATGCTTTTTTAAAGCACGGTGGATGGGAAGAGGGTCTCGTATGAATTTATTCGAACAACCATAATCTTTTTCTTGCTTCTTTCTACTTTCAATTGTAATTTCTGTAAAATAAAAATGCTTTACTAGCTCATACAGTAGATGTATTAACGGTACAATCAAATTCTTGCATCTTAACACAAAACAATATTTCCCATGAGCTTACATTGTACATCACTATTAAGTATTATATTTTCCACATCTTAACTTCGGTTGGCAAATAAAACATTTTGCATTGTACACCATTACATAATGTTCCATTGTGGGTGTTCATAAGAACATATAACACATTAAAGCTATCTATGACTTCTGCTGTTACATCTCCAATTGTAAACTACTCCACCTCACTTGATGCAACCATGACTTTCCTTTCCTTAATATTAAACCGAAGCCACTTTCTTGTTTCACCCTGTTGAGCAACATTTTCAGATCTTCTTTTATTTTCACTGACTTTAATTCCAATATCAGATCAACCAACGTAAAGAAGGTCAAGGAAATAGTGAAAATAATATAATATAGATGGAGAGGGTTTATGATTGTAAAAAAGTGCAAAATATGTTTGTACCGAACTGGATTCGAACTAATACCTATGCTTCATATTACCACATTCTCTACTCCCTGAGCAATTGGGGGCTCTTCTTCACTAGAAAATTTTTTTGCAACCATATCTTTAAATAAAGCATGCCGTTCTATACCCAAATTTCCATTGTCGGAGAAAGGGATTAGTCTACTACATAGTTTGCTACATTACACATTTCTATTGTAAATATATATGAAAAATATCTAAAACCTCAGAATTTAAAAAAAATATTTGATATATAATTGTTACTTTATCAGTCTAATCTATTGAAAGGAAATATGAGAAAATCCAACACATATTTAAACATGCCGAAAATGGCTGTTGAAGCAATGCTTCACTATAACCTGTTCAGTAATATCTGTTCTTGTTGGGGTACCAATGATGCCACAGGGACATTATTTCTCCATCTGATCATAAACTCAACTGCTCCCTGGGACTCTTTGAGCGTCAGTCCTTTCTAGTCATGAATGTTATCTTCCCACCGCTTCCTCTGTCTTTTTCTTCTTTTGCTGCCTTTTATAAAATCTTACAGAATAGTCTTGGTAAGTCCATTCAACAGTAACCCTCTATTAGGTACAATATTTTAAGACGACGATTTATTAATAAATCGTTGAGTAATATTGATTTTATAAATTGGATTAATTATCTTTAGATGAAGAGTTTTAATGGTGTCTCTTTCAGAGACAGTTTCTGAAAATGAAGTTATTTTAAAAAATGGAAATGTGAATGATGATAATATCGTAAATGCTGAAGATCTTGTTTTATCATCAGATGTTGTCACCTTCGGGTTTATAGAGGATAAATACTTAGATGAAAACACTGGCGGATCCCTTTGCAGTGAAATTAATATGAAAAAGAATAATATGCTTAGCTCGCAAGCTCAACCAAAATTTAATAGCTCTTTTGGGTATATCAAATCGCATCTGTACTATTCATTGTATGAAACTCTTCTTTTGGAATATTTCCTTAATTACGTAACTTTATTTGGAATATAGATCGTGGAATTTCTTAAGAAGTTACATATGATATTCCAACAAGACAAGTGTTTAAGTTATATGATTAGACATTATCTGAGCAAACAACTATAGTTTATCAACCAACACTATGTACTAAATAAAATAAAATAAATAATCGTTATTTTCTTCATTTCGTTGTCAGCAAATAAATATTGATATTAATTTTAATGCTTCATCCAACAGTAATCAGTTAGTTTCCAGTCAAGATATTGTTATTGTGGTTATTATTTATGAACTAAGTTTATAAACTTGTTAACATGAAATTGTTTATGAACTAAAGAACATTGGGCCAAATACTTCAATAATAAAACACCAAGTGGAAATTACCAAATGCAAATGCAAATGGTGGTGAACTTCATAAATGGTGTTGTTTATGTATTTATTGGAATAAACCAGTAGGAATAAACAAATCTAGAGTTTGGTGTAATGGAAAGAATCAATGTGATTTTACTGCAAGAACATCAATAGGGCCTAATCAAATGACATTTGGTAATGAAAACCCTTCGACATCAGCCGGACTAATTGATTCTATTGCTATTATCGGTTTATATAAAGAGAGAGTCGTTTTGATATTGATATCAAATTTTCATGTTTTGTGTGAAAACTGGTATACAATTAACCACGATCCAATCACTTTTACTTAAATTTTATATTAACTATAAAATATGATGAATCCTAAAATTTGGTTAAAATACATAAAGACAATATTACAGAAATGAAAATGTTGTAATTAATGATTGAAGATTAAATACTGAAAAGTGCTATAAGTTTTCAACTGTTAGTACTTATGCTTTTAAACAAGGACATAACAGTCGATATCTTGAATGAGGACAATGAAGAAATCGGTTTGATTTGAGTTAGTGAGGGTTTGTGTACCAATGTGTTAGAAAGACTATTTGGAGCATAGGTTTTGCCATTTGTACAGTGCATCCCACGAGGCTTATGGGCGATTTTACAATAACTACCATAAAGATAAGGGATATTGTTATATAATACCAAAAAGGTGTACACCAAAGTGTCTTAAAAATCACCTCTCCTAGGACATATAACAGGCATTTCTTGGAACCTGTTTAATTCGAGTACTTACTTGTACTTGTTGTAGCGTCCTCGCCTAGTAAGAGTTGCCGATCACCATTCTTCACAGGTCACGATTTTGGCACGTTTGATTGTCGACTGTATCTTAGAGTTCAGGCTCTGGCAGATGTCTTTGAGGCAAGTTTGTCGTGGTATTCCTCTCGGTCGTTCGCCATGCACTCTGCCTGACAGGGGCTTGCGGGTGAGGCCATCTTTTCTGATCATGTGTCTGAAGAATTGTAGTCTGCAGTTGAGCAAGTGCTGATATAGTTGTGGCTGATTTCCAATTCTTCTGCTTACTTCTTTATTAGTGGTGAAGCTTGTCCAGGGGATCCAAAGTATCCGTCGATAACACCACATTTCGAATGATGCTATCCTTCGCCTCACATCCTGGGAGTAGATCCACGTTTCAGATCCATACCTCATAATTGACCAGAGAAGGGATTGCACTAATCTCTTCTTGGTACCTAACCTGATGTTTCCACACTTTCATAGATCCTTCACGCTGCCTGCTGCCTTCGTTGCCAGTACTATTCTTCTCTTGATCTCTTGTAAACTGTTGCAGTTGGCGTTGAAGAGTGCGCCCAAGTATGTGAACTCTTTTACTTGCTTCAGCATTGCGTTGTTGTACTTGGTGTTGATGTTGCTTTCCATTCTTCCAAGGGACATGACTTCCGTTTTCTTCTTATTCATTATCAGACCATATTCCAAGGAGGTTGCACAGATCCTAATCACAATTTGCAGTGATTGCTCGGATGTTGTCAGTAGGACGACGTCGTCAGCATATCTCAGATCTTTAATCTTCTCGTCTCCAATGGAGATCCCTCCGTCCTACCCACCCATCGCTTTCTTCATGATCATTTTGCTGTACAGATTGAACAGTATGGGAGACATAGGACAGCCCTGTTTGACTCCCCTTCCGATCGTTAGTTGGTCAGAGAGCCCTACTTGTGTGTCAATCATGGCCTGTCGATTGGAGTACAGAGCCTGCAAACAGCCCAACAAAGTAGTTTGATATTCCAACGATTCTTAATGTTGCCCACAGCTGGTGGGCAACATTAACTCGTATGCCTTCTCGCTGAGTAGGTGCAAGTTTAGTATCTGGTCTCTTATTCCACTACCCCTCCTGAATCCTGCTTGGTTTTCACTAAGTTCTCTTTCATATTACTGATTGGTTCTTTGGTGAACGATTGACAGAGCTATTTTGCTAATATGGGGGGTGAGGGCTATTGTTCGATAGTTGTCACAGTCTTTGTTGTCCCCTTTTTTGTAGAGAAGCAGGTACACCGATGTAGTGAAGTCCAGGGGCAATTCTCCATGACAAATGATTTTGTTGCACAGACCTAGTATGCGATTTTGTAAGTCCCCGTTGTCTGCCACTTCTTTCAAGAGTTCGATCGGCAGTCCATCCACTGAGGATGCTTTCTTGTCATTGATGTGCCTGACAGCTGCTGTTAGTTCTGCACGCAGTACAGCCGGTGCCTGGAGCCCATCATAGATTGCCAAACGTGGTAAAGGTTGTATTGACAGTTCCATTTGCATCCTTGATGGTCGTGGAGCGCAGGTTAAATGTTTTCTTCATTCCCCTGATGTACTTGTACGCATATATGTGTCTGTGTGTGTCACATTTGTTCTCTAAGCTTTCACATATGAATTCTAGGTATGCGTTCTTGTCTTCAATGCAACTTCGTTTGATGTCTTTGTCCAATGTTTTGTACTCTTGCTCTTTTTCAGTGCTTGTGTGTTTCAGGGGGTAAATCTAAGTCACTCGTCCATTAGCCCAAGATTTGCCTCAGAGATCCACGGTTGTCTTTTCCTTGGTTTGGATTTACCAACTGTTGTTTCCGCTGCTTCCCTGCATTAATATTAATCTCGTTCTGCTTCTCCTTTTTGTTGTACTATTTAACACTAATTGGAAATTCTATTCCACTGTAATCAGGATTTTGTACAAGTTGTTTACCATTTGTTTGAATTGATTTTTTGGGAGGTTTAAATATCTAGCATGGTAACATAAACGGCATTTACCATCATTCTTTTAAATATTTATTATACATTTTATAATATAAAGTGCTTTAGGTTTAATATGAGTTTTTTTGTAAAGGCTTATAGTTAATAATTTTTAAATGATGACCAATCGTCTTCTTCGTCTTCCAGTTGCTCCTGTTAGTGATACCCACAGCAGATCATATGCCTCCGTTTGGTCTCTTAAGCAGCATTCTATCTTCTTAATCCTTTTCCGTCTTTCTGGTAGATGCATCCCCAACATTCTCATCCCAATGAAGTTCTCTTCCCTTCTGCCTACACGTCCCAAACAGTTTATTCTTGCCTCTCTTTGCTTCTCCCCTAATCTCCTAACATGTGCTGTAGTTCTAATGCATTCATTATTTAAATAGTGACAATTAATTTCTTCAATCCTCCAACAAGAAGCATCTAATATCAAAACATGTACTTTATATAAAACACTTTGTTGTATTGATTGTAACGAATTTTTTAATTGTATTTGATTTATTTTAGTTAATACTCTATTATTAAAATATGATCTCTGCATAATCTTTATTTTTATCTCTTATTTGTGCAATTTGATAAAACGTAATCTTTAAAGTTTCATAAAATATTATACCTTTATATAATTCTAATCTATTTCCAATAAAATATCCTAAAATTCTTCTTGTTTCTGACATCTGATTTAAAGGAACACTTTTATTTCTACTACTTTGATGATAAGATTTAATACAATTTTTTAGAGCATTATCACTATCATTAAAATTTAGTTCTAAATTTTAATGATAGTAGAATGACCTTATTTCATGGCCACAGGTTTCCTTTACCTCCAAATTCTAATGATGGTGGAAGAATGATCTTAGTATATTGTGGTAAAGAGACTGGTTTATCTCTAGATTCGGGTGGTGGAAGAATAATATTATTTTCATATTCATTCACCATCTCTTTAACTTTAACTGTAAGTGCTTGCACTGGTGTAATATGTTTTAGGTATAGATACAGTTATTTTGTTTCATTAACATCTGAATTAATTTGTCCTTTGATAACTTTTCAAGATCTCTCTTATTCACTTTTATGTCTGTATTATTATTATTGTTATATTTTTTGTTATTGGAATAATTACTACCAAATTGAATCATTATACTGATGTATTTTTAATGTATTTTTATTCCATTTCCAATATATTTGTCTTCATTATTAACATTATTTACTATCAAAATATTATACCTTGTTTTCAATCTTATTATATTCATAATAATAGTAATAATAGGTAACAATAGGAAGAATATGCCATTTGGTGTTCCCAAAATGTAGAATGAAAGAAAAAGAACGTCACTGAATATTACTTATGCATGCCAATTTTTAAGGCGCAAATCGCAAAAATAAACCTCTTCTTCATTACCCTGATGTTGCTTCTGGTATAAAAAAAGTGTCTAAAGGTCCTGATAATTCCTTTTATAAGCGTGATGCCACCAAGAGAGCTTGTCCTGATTGTAAATCTTGTGACATGACAGATATAAATTAGTTTGATGTGTGTAGCCCAGAAAATGGAGAGTTATTAGTACCACTGACTCATTTTGAACTGGGTAATTTTTGTAATTTTTAATAATTTCACTTTTTATTTCTGCCCATCACTCAGTTTATATAAAACAATCCCACAGCAACTTTGATACACTGTTGTCTGGTTTCAACAACCAGAAACACAGACAGTTGATATGTGAAGATCTTACTGCTGCTGAAATTATCCTAGGGCTTCAAGGTGGATACACAAAGTACCCACAATGTTTTTTGTTCTTGCAGAACAGCAAGGCTGACAAACAATATCATGTCAGACAAGAGTGGCTGCCAAAATAACGATACAACCCTGTTTAAAGAAAGTTCTCTTCCACCCTATGGTAGAACTGAAAAATATATTTCTTCGACACCTACACATAAATTTGATTTAATAAAGAACTTTAGCAAAGCAATGAATAAAGAAAATCAAGTCAAAAGTTTCCATAAGTAAGCAGTATTGAGCAAGTGTTAAAAAGAATGCTTACCTTGTAAGATGTTTCTGGTTCAAGCCTCAGCAATTTCTCTACTCTATCGGTATTTCCATGGAAAGTGCTCGACTGAGCTTTAATCCCTAGTTCCTCCCCGTAAAACGTTTACAGCAAGAACATGTCTTGCTACCACTACTGCAAAGATATATGTAGTTTTCCTTTCTTCCTTCATGTCCCTAGCATGGAGGAAGAACGGAAAATTCAATCAGTGCATGGAAGACAAAGTTGATGACCAATAATGTTCAGGGGGTCAACGTACATCAAGGTTGATGACACACTTTTAGAAACAGTAAAATGTTCATATAGCTAAGTTAAGCAATCCTTGCCAATAAATCTAAGCCAGAGCTATTGGAAGGTATCACACACACAACAGCTGCTTTGGCTAGGTTGAAACCCATATGGTAGGACCGCAACATCACTCTGGGTACAAAAAGGCAACCTACTCCGATCGCTCCTTTGGTCAGTCTTCCTCTACGCATGGGAATAGCTATAGAGATACGATGCTATTGGAAGATCCTAAGCATATTTTACACAAAGCATGTAACTAATGAAGAGGTTCAGTGAAAATTTAAGTCGCAATAGGGGCCCGTGGCGAACTGTTGCAACTGTAAAGAAACGCAAGATGAGATGGTATGGCCAATTGCCAAGCATATCTTGACTTGCCAAGACTATTTTGTAAGATACTATAAAAAGGCAGCAAAAGAAGAAAAAGACAGAGGAAGCGGTGGGAAGATAACATTCATGACTAGAAAGGACTGACCCTCAAAGAGTCCCAGGGAGCAGATGGGTTTATGATCAGATGGAGAAATAATGTCCCTGTGGCATCATTGGTACCCCAACGAGAACAGATATTACTGAACAGGTTATAGTGAAGCATTGCTTCAACAGCCATTTTCGGCATGTTTAAATATGTGTTGGATTTTCTCATATTTCCTTCCAATAGATTAGACTGATAAAGTAACAATTATATACCAAATATTTTTTTTAAATTCTGAGGTTTTAGATGTTTTTCATATATATTTACAATAGAAATGTGTAATGTAGCAAACTATGTAGTAGACTAATCCCTTTCTCCGACAATGGAAATTTGGGTATAGAACGGCATGCTTTATTTAGAGATATGGTTGCAAAAAAATTTTCTAGTGAAGAAGAATCCCCAATTGCTCAGGTAGTAGAGAATGTGGTAATATGAAGCATAGATATTAGTTCGAATCCAGTTCGGTACAAACATATTTTGCACTTTTTTACAATCATAAACCCTCTCCATCTATATTATA
>RDPX01000153.1:1769901-1783835 GCA_003991215.1 Morbakka virulenta
ACATGAACCAAATTGTTCTAATTAGATACGAGGAAACAGGGCCACGTGATATTTATCAGTAGTAAAATAGGAATTTTGGGATAAAATGTTTACGATCATAAACCAGATTCCATCAAAATTTGCATGTACAGACATTCATTGGTATTGTTACGAAAAACAACAAAAATGATGCTTGGAGGTGCTAATGGCTGTGGTGGGAGTGGTATTGCTGGAAATGAAAATGGTAGATGTACTGCTGGATTTTGAAAAAAGAAATTGGCAATTGTTGTATTATATGCAGTTAAAATTGTAAATGTTATATTGCTGAAAATGAAAATTGGCAATTGTTGTATTGCTAAAAAAGACAACTGTCATATAGATCATATGAATTGAAAATGACAAATGTTGTATTACTGAAAATTAAACTTGGAGTTGCCACATTGTTGAAAATGAAGTGACAAATTTACTGCTGGAAATCAAAATGGCGAATGTCATATGGTGAAAAAGAATATGGCAATTGTCGTATTGCTTGTTTTGAAAATGGGAAATTTAGCTTTGGTGGGAATGAAAATGGGAAATGTTCCATTGCTGGGAATAAAAGTGAAATTTCGCATTGCTTTTAACGAAAATGACAAATGTTGTATTGATGACATCACCCCTTTGAAAAGAGAGTTTTTTGTGTTTCTTCTTCGCTTTTCTGATTATTTTCGAGATGGATTATTGTGTGGAAGAACTTAGTCTTGTTATGATATATCTAGCCATGTTATTTATCCACACAAGTGTATAAAATATTTATTAGATAATACACATATATATAGATGTACATATATAAACATGTGTATAAATAAGATTGAAGGAAAGGATTTTGATTAAAAAAAAAATATAGAGAGAAATAATAGCTGTGCCAAGCTGGGTTTGGACTAATGTATACAGTGGCTCGATAAATTTGAGGGCATACTACGTCTCACTTTCTAACAGCCAGATTTTTCTTTTTGTGGTGTTTTTATTTTGTTATTTTCCAGGTTCAGTATGTATTGCTCCATTATTTGCAGTTTTTGTGTTGCTTACTATTTTTGCTGTTTTTGAAAGCCTTAGTAATCGAAAAAGAAAGTAAATAAAAAAGCATTTAATTTACTTGTCTGATTGCTGCGACTCATAAAATATGAGGGATAACAAAACTACACATTTCAGTGACATTGTCTTCTATAACTCTATAACTAAGTGTATTTATTAATGGCTTGGATTGTTTTAACAAATCACAGAGGTTACTTCTATACTTGCGCATTTAATCAATAGACATTCGAACTTTAGGCCAATGCTTCCTTTTTGCAGAAAGAAATATATATCCGGCTGTAAATGCCGCTTTAGATATTTTTACACCGTTTTAGCAGTAGGTTGAATTAAGAAATCTACTTGCACTTTAAGGACACTGATTTAAAAACAAGAAGTGGGAATGGAGGTAATTATTCCTTCCAATTAAGACGATTTTTACACTTCTCGTGTATGTCGGAAACATGTATGCAGTTTATACCTAGATTCTAAGGCAGATAAAACATTTTTTAAAACTACTGTTGAAACATCTTGACATGTGCGTTTGTTTAAGTACTGCAACACTCATTTTCACCCAACCTTATTCCAACCTACCTTCTTAGCTGCCTCCCTAGCTTTCTACTTACTTATCTTCTTACCTAGCTTCCTACCTACTTACCTTCCTACCTACTTACCTTCCTACCTTCCTACCTACCTTCCTACCTACTTACCTTCCTACCTACTTACCTTCCTACCTTCCTACCTACCTTCCTACCTACTTACCTTCCTACCTACTTACCTTCCTACCTTCCTACCTACCTTCCTACCTACTTACTTCATTTCCATATCCACATATCTACCTACCCCTCTANTACTTCCTACCTACCTTCCTACCTACCTTCCTACCTACTTACCTTCCTACCTACTTACCTTCCTACCTTCCTACCTACCTTCCTACCTACTTACCTTCCTACCTACTTACCTTCCTACCTTCCTACCTACCTTCCTACCTACTTACTTCATTTCCATATCCACATATCTACCTACCCCTCTACCTACCTACCTACCTACCTACCTACCTACCTACCTACCTACTAACTTCATTACCATATCCACTTACCTACCTACTAACCTATCCACTTATTGACCTACCTACCGACCTACGTACACACCTATCTACCCACCTTCCTACCTACCTACCAACCTACCTACCAACATGCGTACCAACCTATCTACCTACTTACCTACCCACCCACCTAATTACTTAACTACTTAACTACCCACAAACGCAATGACCTGCCTCGTTACAAACCTTCTTATTTATCTGCCTGCCTGCCTACTGTACTAAATGACGATTCACGTATTGACCTACTCCTATAACTTGCATCTTCCAACTTACCTACCTGACTACTTACCCACTGACCCAAATATTCTTTTAAAGCAGTAGCCTGTTACAGTATGTAAGGACCATTGTTAGATAGTAAGGTTTATCATCCAATTTTTCATTCTTTTTGTTTGTTGACCTTGCCCCTCTCCTAATTTGGTTTCTGAAAATGTGTACAAAGCCATTAGTTTGGTACTTAAAATGGAAAACTACTGTTTTACTACCTACTTACCTACTTATGTACCTACACACCTGCTTTTCTTACCTGCCACCTACNTCCTATAACTTGCATCTTCCAACTTACCTACCTGACTACTTACCCACTGACCCAAATATTCTTTTAAAGCAGTAGCCTGTTACAGTATGTAAGGACCATTGTTAGATAGTAAGGTTTATCATCCAATTTTTCATTCTTTTTGTTTGTTGACCTTGCCCCTCTCCTAATTTGGTTTCTGAAAATGTGTACAAAGCCATTAGTTTGGTACTTAAAATGGAAAACTACTGTTTTACTACCTACTTACCTACTTATGTACCTACACACCTGCTTTTCTTACCTGCCACCTACTTGCCCTACAAGATATGCCAACATCTACCTGGTTTATTGCTGTTGGTTTTTTTTTAATTTTACCTATGTCTTTTGTTATTTTTATACAAAATTGTATGTTGTTTTTAACGGATATCTTGTTTTTCTTCAAATTATAGCTATCGGTGGAAAGAGAGAAAGACTCAGCAGAACCTAAAAGAACAAAATAGTGATTGGCACTAAATGACTTCTAAGCACTGTATCAATTTTTTAATGCACAGAGAAATTCCACGTAAGCGTGGTCACAGCTTAATACCAATTCTATTCAAATTTTGAAGATAATCTCAACATTTAATTCTTGAAGAGACTGAATAGGATGTACAAATTTAATCCATATTTTAAATGTCTTTGGATTTGGTAATATTGCTTGATTGGTAGTTGATTATTTTGTTAATGTTAATGAATATAAATTTACGAAAAATATATTTTTTAATGGAATGAGAAAGTAATGACATTAAATATATAGTCCAGGGTATCTTAAAATGATTTAAATAAAAGGCATAGAATAGACGTTTTTTCATTTTGGGTATTAAAATATTGAAAGTGTTTCATCTTTGGAAACATTCTTTTCTTGTTAAGAGCCCATTTTATTCGCTTCTTTGTTTACCAAGCAGAGCAATGATGGACTTCATCAACCCAGTAATATTTTTATTGCAAACAAAACAATAATAAGAAATGGAAAGATTTTCACATACCAAATCCTTCACTCCAGCTCTGTAGACTGAGTCGTTTGAACATAGATTATAAACGGTTAAAATGTGTCAATACCTGTCAGACTCAGAAAAGAACTCTTTGCGAAGGCTTAATGCTGTTAACACGATGCAGACATTGAAATTCAAGGTATAAGCGACTCATTAACAATGAACTATCTGATAAGACTTTTTCTTGTTTTCTTGTTATTTTTACACTCACTAAGGTCCTGAGCCTACGGCTGTTGCAAAACAGAAGTGCAAGACAGAATTGAATATTCGTTGCTATCATAAAAAATAAGCTACCGTAGGACCTAACAACTTGTATTTGGAAATCTGATGAGTAAGCTCGTTATCCTGTAAGTTTGTTCAAAGGCTTAGCATTAACATTGAGTGAGCTGTAGTTGCTGTTATACTTATTAAGATTAGACGTGTGCAGTGCATGGGAACTATAAAAAAATGGCTTGATGCCCTCAAATGCTTTGCCTTCAAAAGGAATTTCAAGGTAAAAACACTGACAAAAAAGAAAAGTCAATTTTCATCAGGTCTTCATGCTGCTGCGTCACGCATTTTTGAGACCAATACCAAACTAGTCTTACATTGAGATAAAGCCAGTCTTTAATTGGTTTGAATCTCAAAGGCATTTTATTATGTGGTAATATAGTGAATATGTGAGGGACAGAGAAGAAGAGGGAGGCCACGACAAAGATGGATGGACGGTGTCAGAGAAGCCACGGGAAGAAATCTTGGACAGTTGAAAGAAGATGTACGGGACAGAGTGAAGTGGAGACAAATCGTGCATGATGTCACCAGGAGTCGCAGTCGACTCGACGGAACATGATGATGATGAATATAGTGAACTATTGAATATTGTTTTTTAGAAATACAATAATTGGCATGTGGAGCCATCCTTCTTCCCTGATACAATCCTTGTAAGAAGGTTCCCGTTTTCATGCTTTCTCACATTTTTGTATGTAAATGTTTTTTACAGATCTTCTGCTACTTTTTTACATCGTCTGATACTTTTATGCATCTTCTGATTCTGTTACACATCTTCTCGTACTTTTACACATCTTCTGATACTTTTACACATCTTCTGATACTTTTATGCATCTTCTGATTCTTTCATACCCTTCTGATATACTTATACATATTACTTATACACTTCTGATACTTTTACTTGTATGCATCTTTTAGTACTTTTACTGCTGTGAAAGTAGGCATTCTATAGCAACTGATGCACAATCATCAGTCAAAGAATATAGAGTTGTAAAATGTTTCGCTCTTTGTGGTGATCATTTATGAATACTATATTGATAGATGAAGAACTTAGCAAAAGTTTTTGTTTATTTCTTACTCTGCCTTTGTAATCTGTATATTGTTTTCATTTAATGTACCATCGTATTAATAAGACATTTTCTGGACCCCTTATTTCAAAAAGTTCGAAATGTGTCTTGACAAAGATTACGGTCAAAAATAAACAAGAGACGTTGATATAGTTTAGAAAAATAATTAATATGAAACACTCAAATGAAAGCGCTTTGAACAGAAAGAATGACCTGTCTTTTGTTTTGTTTATGTGTGTTATGTAGCTGTTAATTTAGCTCTATTGAAGCCATGCCCTTGTAAATTTTTAATTATGGCATTAGCGTTGGGTTTATAACATTCATACAAATTCTTCTAAAAATATTTTTGGTGAAATTAGTAACGAAATGGAAATTTAGAGAAGTAAAATAAAGGTGCAGACTGAATTGGTTTCGAAACACTACCAGAGACATTGGTCCCCAGATCCTCTACTACCTGCGCTGTCAGCGTTTTGTTTTCTCATCGGATTCTTTGCCATCGTATATTTTACTTAACCACGTCATTCTTTTCAGATTCCAATTTTTAGAAATTGTCATACCATTACAGACGTAGGGTTAAGTCTGCCAAGGAATGACGAGTTACCTTCCAAGCCAGCAATGTCTGATCCCAAGAAAAATGAAGCACAAAGAAACTATGAAAATAACAGTTAATTGTAATTTACCATACAATATAACAAAACAAAACAATATACACTGTACTTCCTAAGCCATAAAATTCAATATGGCATCATCTGTTTTTAAAAGGTCAACAATCACAGTAGTTGATGGAGTAAGGTTAATGATTTTGAATACAGCTTTTAAATATGAAGCGTAGCAATGTTTATTTCCCTCTGCCCTGGTAACTGGTAACATAAGAAAGTAATAATAACATGTGTTATTCTTTAAGCTGCATGTCTAAGCACTAACAGTTTATTACGAGTAACGACAGATATTCGAGAAAACGCGGTAAATCATGCAAGTTGTCTTTATTCTTAATTTCTTTTACCATAAGCAAGGCTGAAAGAAATTTCAGACGGTGACATTATTTGATTTTTTCTTTATACTTAGTTAAGTTTTTTTATTTTTATCTTTGTTTATTGCTTTTTTTCCAACACCAATTCTATTTCTGATAACCTGTACCAAGATAACATAATGCCACTTTCATTGGAGGATTAAATTCAGCGCACTACTTTGAGAGACATGGTTGAGCCTCAATATAAAAAAGTGACGCATGGTAAACTGTTTAACTGTGCATTCCACCACCACTGCTTAGTAGCTTCCTTTTTAAAACAAATTAACTCATAACATGCAAATCAAGTTATACAAAATCCAACAAGAGAATTATATGTTCAAATAACTTGAAATCAAAGACCTTTCGATTACTACAGCAATATCCAAAGTGTCCATTATTCTACTGGCCCTTTCTATAAGTTCAGTTTCCTTAAAATAGGTGTGTCTATCTAAATGTAAGCTAAATGTAGATTGGATTCTTGATATGTTGAAAGGTATTATATAGGTTTTAGTTGTCTTGGGCTAGTAGATTTAATATAGGTCACTTGAATTTTGGTATTCGAAATACCTTCTATTTTCTCTTTTATTCTATGATTAAATAAGAAATGTAGTTCACTGCTGCTTTCCCAAAACTGAATCCATATTTTCTCATTTTCTTTTCTTATTTAATAAATTTTTATTCTTAATGTAGGTTAATTGTTTTTTTTGTGTGTTTTCTGCAATATAAACCCTAAACAGTATACGGATGTAGCAAAAGTTAGGATTTTGGTAGGGTTTTTCCAGTCATAATTTAATAATTATTCATTAAAATTGTGTTTACATTTCCATTTTCGATTGCCACAGAATCTTCTTTCAAGATGTTAACTGAAATTCAGGATACCCAACAATCGTTGATAAATTATTAAAGTAAATACCTATCAATGAATACATTTAGAATTCTAAAACGATTGGTTAATAATTTATTAAATTATTAAGGAAAGTGGAACTTACCTTATCACAGGATAACACCATAGATATGCAATGACATTCGAAATAATATGAAATAAGAAAAACCAGACATTTTCTCTCATCAAAAACTAGCATACTCTTAAACAACTTTTGTAATAATAGCTTATAATTTTGGACTCTTGTTGTACCACTGCAAAATGAATAATGAAGAAGCAACTAAGTGGAAAGATTTTTCTGAGAACACAACTTTGCATGGATTTAGGTTTATGTTTGGGGAAGGATCCAAGATACGCAAGTCATTGTGGTTTCTTCTTTTTAACTGTGCCTTAATATGGGTAACATATCAGCTCGTTCTCTGCTTTATGAAATATCGAAGACATCCTGTAACAACATTGGTAAAAGAGGAATTTCCTATCTCCGTAGCATTTCCTTCACTTTCTGTCTGCATTCGTTCACCAATTCACTTGAAGTTATTAAAGAATGACCTTTATATCAATAAACTTGCTCAAGAACGTAAAGATTTTAACAGAAATCCTGAGAATTGGACTCCAAAAGAAATCCTTCAACTGTTGAAGGACGCAAAAATAAGAGGACAGTATGGGCAATTGCTTCTTCGTCTTTTTCAGAATCCTAAATGGTTCATTCACAACGCAACGTTTAACAAGAATGAATTGGACATCAATGATTTCAAAAAAGAATTGGAAAACTTGGAAGGATACTGCTATACATTTAACGATAATGTATCAAAACACTTAGAGGTGAATGGAGATGCCAGTGCTAATTTTGAAGTACTGCTGAAGGTAAATTATCAATATATTTCATTTAATTGAAAACTCATTTGATTTTCTTAAAAAGGGATTTATCAATGATTGTTGTAGCTAAGGTTCATTCCCTTAAGTCTTGGAATTTGTTTCGAACAACGTATGCTGTGGGTATGTGATTGAGAATGACGGAAATTGCTTACATTTTTCTTTAATGTTTTCATTGACATTAAAAAAGTATCGATACATAATGTATATATATAAAATTACTAAACCGTAAATTTCATCCCTCTAGTTGTTCATTGATTGTCACACAAACGTAACTTCTAACTTATTCAAATGGTCTTGGGAATATATGATATCGATATTACAGAAAAGCAAGGTAAACAAATGATTCATTAGAAAAACTGTTAAGGACAGAAGTAGTTGAGTTACTAGTTACCGAGAGCAGGACTTAAAATTATGCAGCAAGAGATATGGTATACACTATACACAGATATTATTAGCAGGGAGGAATCGGAAAGGAAAATTGAATAATTACGACATAAGTGAATAGGGGATCAATGAAATAATACTATGAATCGGGCCTTTTATTTTTTATCTTAATTCAATGGGTACCACTTCCTTTTATGGTATGGTTTTACCACATTCTGTGGTCTTCAAAATTGATGTCTTGGTTTTGTTTTATATTAGCCTTTAAAAACACCAGTGATAAAAATGATTACATTGACGACTAAATTACTTCCATAAGTCACTGACTATAGCTCGGTTTTTAAAAGCTTCTCAATTTGACACGTTGAGTGTCCTAATGTCTAGTGCTATTTCCTCTGTCAAGTCCTAATTTTTTCCATGAAATGCACTTTGCATATACAAATATATCAGGTATTATTATTTTAATCCATTGTTTTTAGAAAGTCAAAAGTTGTATTATAGCACGTAGCATGCTCTCATGCACCGTTTATTTTACAAACAAATGATTCACATTTTATCAGACTTTATCCTGACATTTTGGAAGCAAAAATTGGAAAGTCAAATTTAGTAAAATAGTAGCCGCAGATTAAATCATCTCCAAAATATCATAAAGAGTAACAGAAAGTAAATTGAGTAAAGTTACAATACCTCGCCCTTAAAGGAGATGATAGTATTACAAGACGACTGTGAACAGTACACATACAACTCAAGATTTTCAGAAAGTAGGCTCTGCAAAAAGGCGAAATATGAGATGCCAAGTTTGTTTTAATCAGGCAATAGTCATAAATAATCAAAAACACTTAAACTATACACCCTAAATCTGATGTGAAATTGGGTAAAAAAAATGGAGATCACCATTTTGATAACTATATTAATTAAATCGTTCCTGCACAAGGAAGCATTCAAATCAGAAGAGACAGGTAAGTTAACATAAGGGAAACTTGTACAGAACTGCAACACGAAAGAGGCATTCACCGTCAGCTTAGTTCTTTATGTGTGAAAAAGGATTGGATTTAAGATAGAAGCCATTAGTAATCATGCCTGCAGGGAAGTTTAAGTGTATACTCTTTGAAAGCAACTGAGTTGTGTGCCATTATGCAAACAGTAATATCTGTAAGCAATTTGGGAAGGTTTTGATATCCTAATCAAATGCATTTTGCAGAACTTTAAGATTGCAGTGGTGATCCTGTTTGTTCTACTGAGAAGTGTAATTTGACATCCGTTGCTCGTATCCTTTGATGACAAAGTTTCAGCTCACTGTTAGCTGCTGGATAAATGCCACCATACGAAAACTGTTGATATTAAGGAAAAGGCGTCGTTGGTTTCGAATGGATGTGAAACAAGTAAAAATAAAAGCTAACAGATACCTAAATCCGTCAGTATCTGTTAAGACATTCTGCCAACTTTTATCTGAATTCTTGAGTACATTGTTATTTGGCTACAGCAAACATGTGTCAGTTGTGCTCAAAAAGTAAGTTTGACTGTCAAGCTTAAAAACAGGATCGTGCAATTTTCTTAGTTTTGTGAAGAGAGAAAAATGAATATGCAAATGGTATATTAGATTGGAGGCTGGAATGATGAAAGGAGAGGTAATAAAATTAAATGTGTTGGCAATGATAATGCTAATTTTATTGGAGTTTCTGCTGATGCACTCTACATTTAGTAAAGCTACCAAAATGTTTTAAAGACTAAGTGGTCGAGACAATTTAATATATGCATGCGATAAAAACTGTTTAATGAGCTTTTGGAAAATTCTTTTATTGAACAATAGGAGGAACAGTTTAATCCCAAGTAGTTTCAAAGTAATAAAGGCATGATCTCATAATAAAAGAAAGATGGAAAACAACATGTAATAAAAACAGTTAAAACAAGATATCAATGGAAGCAGTACGTTAGGAAGCCCTCCGATCATTAGTAATAATCTTGATAAGAGATTGAAAAAGAAAAAAGTATTACTGCGTAGTTTGACACGTTGCATTAATTAAAAATCAAAATTGGCAACAATTTGTTTAGGGTATACACTCGAAACATAAGTCTGAATCTTCATCTGTGAGATTTTGGCTACCAATTTAGAGGGCGACCCCCCCTTTGGGAAGCTGCATAAATTTTTCCAGGTTTAGGTCTTAATATTTTTCCATCATCATTTAATGACAACGGTTAGTTACATAAATATTCTTTACAAAAATAGAACAAGCTTTGCCGAAATTGAGTCTTTGATTAATACAATCAACAACTAAGAAAATTGCTTTTAATAGAAGAAATAGCTTGATTGGTTGTTTTTTACGGAGCGGCATTAGACTGAATTACGTTTGGCCTTGTCCAAATAACGACAGGGATAATGAATTCCCTTTCATCCACAAACAGTGACAATTTTTATCATACTGGATAATGCAGTTGACAAATAACAGTATGTTTTGTGTCCGGTAAAAAAATAACTGCATAGAAGAATAGTAGACCCGCAGGCATCAAGAACAAGTTTGGAGAGCACTCAACAGAAGACAAGGACAGACGGACAACATACTACTCAGCAACAATTAAGCAACAGCTGTGTGAAAATCCAAAATTTCTGAATGGCACACATGCAAAGCTAGTAGATGCATCATTTCGTACGCGCGGAAGTAAAGACAGCAGTCAAGTCCGCAGAAATCTACAACTTATTTCCAGAATTAGTCTGAAATGTTAATAAAGTTGTAATTCTAGCTCTCATTGCTTTATGGAAGCATAGTTGGTGCGCAGAAACCTGGTCTGTAGCATGGGCAGTCACTTGCTATTACTTTACAAAAAGGAAAAGTTACAGTTCTGTCAGAATTTTCGCACCATTGATCTCAACACCCATTTTATCAAAGTTACGCTACAAGTAATCCAAAACAGACTTTAATCTCAAATGAAAAACATCATCACTAAGGAGAAAGCAGGCTTTAGAGCTTGGCGTGATACCATCGGAGAAATATTTAATCTGCAAATAAATGTAAATGGGAGAAATAAATAAAGCACTGGAGGATGGAGGAAAATGCAGGTAAGTGGTAGCTATGTCTTTGATGTCTTAACGATATCATTGCTGTCACAGCTTAGGAAAAATGAGATGTTTTAAAGCGAGGTATCACTGAAGTTCCTTTGACATTCTTCCTTTTCAGTTGACAGTCAAGAAACAGCTTTTTTACTTTCCGTTTTGTAATTACCATTACAATTAATCACATACATCAATTTAAACAAACCCTGTTGCGTTACTGATAGCTAAAACTAGTCATTGGTTTTTGTTTCAAATGGAAATAACTTCAAAGGTTTTTAAAGTAATTAGAGACTGCAATAGTTGTAGGGAAAACAAGGGTACAGTAGTCAAATTCAACAAAAGAATAAATGAATGGTGGCTGGTCAAAAGTAAAAATTAGTGTATTCACGGTATGTTGTAAAGTATTAATCGATAAATAGATTTGAAACAAATTGCTATTGATAAATGGACAACTTGTCTTTTGTTAGGGAAAGTTTTGGTCTCTTAAATAAGAATCGAACTTTTAGCTGGGTGGGCATATTGATTTGAAATTGACTTTTCCTTTCAAATGGAAGCACTATATGCTCATTATTGGAAAGAATTTTAAGAAGAATGCTGAGAAACAAAGCAAATTGAAATAGATATCACATGAATGTAAACAATTATAAATATTGATGTGTTTTAACACATAAATTGTTTTCACAGTTGGTAGTTTTGAAGATAGTGGAAAAGCGATGAAACTTTAGGCCCCACCGTTTTTAGATCAAAAGAAATCTCGTAATGGCATATGCTTTTCAAAATATCTTACCTTAAATCATCAATAGCGTAATATAAGGTGAATTTGTTTGAGTCATAGAAACCGAAAAGCACCGCTGTGTAATAAAATATTGCATTTACTAAGACTGAGTTTCACTTAACTCGATCAAATTTTGCAGAAAGCTAACAATGTTCAAATCTTTTTTCAAAATGTGCTTGTTGGAAATCCTTTGTTGATTTTTGTTTACGATTGATTATTCAAATTGGTTGCCTTGACTTTTACAGTATTTGAAATTTGTTTTTAACATACATTATTACAAAAGCATTTTACGAAAACTTTTAGCTGGGGTAGCCGGATTGATTTCCAATTGAGTCTTTAAATGAAAATACGATTATGGAATAGGATTTTAAGAAAAATGTCAAGTGAGGAAGCAAAATTAATTTGATATTAAATGAATGTATACAATTTTATATGTTGCTGAGTTTTATTATATACTCCTAGTCAGTTAACAGTTGATAATTTTTGAAATAGAGGAAAAAGGGATAAACTATTTATAGAAAGATATAAAATAAGGTAGTAAGGTATTCAATCTCACTTTACATGTTCCTAAATAAACTACTTGCTAATTTACGCTTAAACATATCACTAGCTTGAAATTATGCTGATCATAGTATTTAAATATTGAGGTCTTCACTCGAAATTGATGATAGTTGAATTTTTTTTTCGAGGAGAGAAGGGATTTAAAAAGGAACTTAGGGTTTTCAAGCCACCTTACCGTAGATTCATTAATAACCTTTTTAAAAGTGAATTTGTCTGAGTCATACAAACTGATAAGGACCGCTTTGTAATGTTATTTTGCAATTACTAAGAAAAAACACCACTGAAATCTATCAAACTTTGCGCAAAGCTAACATTTATTCCTCAAAAAGGGGTTCAAAAATTACAGAGAGACAACTTTCAGTGTCTTGTATATGGGAGACAAGTAGGCAAAAATGTGTCCTTCTATGCTACAAATACATTACAAATACAAGCTACTGTTCAAGACGTTGTTTGCTTTGAAATCCCATTAAAAATCAGTTATACCGAATTGATACAAATTTTATCCGAAATGCTTTTGTGGGTGTCACTTGAAAAAGTTACATGACACTTATTTTTATCTTACTTATAGATGCCGAAAAAAAATATTATCTTGCCGTTACCAGAAAGGGGTAACAGTATTTGGGTTATTTTAAAGGAGCCTGGGGAATATCCGAACTTAGACAAAGGAATTCATGTCCCAGCAGGTTTTGCTGCATACATCTCTGTTAAAAGAAAAGAGGTAAGAATATTATCTTATAACCAAGTAGGTTAGATTCTGTAATAATAAGCAATATAACAAGATTTTACTTAGGTACTTTGCGATTTAGTTTGAAGCAATTTTTCATAAATGTGAGAAAAGAAAGTAATAACTCGTTACATTTTTTATATTTACCATTTGCGTTGACAAACATACTAAGTCAGAAAAAAACTAGTATTCACCAAATAGATCTTTTTAATATTTGTCAAAATAATTCTTATAATACGTACTATGCAACTTAGGAAGCATTTTATGGAACAAATTTAGAGAAAATTTGTAGGGCTTTTAAACAGACTAAGCTATTTTTAACTTTTAGGAAGCAGGAAGTTTTGTTTGCTCTCATTCATTTCTTCTTTTATGCAATTCTCTATTCATTGATGAGGCCGGCAATTAACTTTTTGTTTACGACAGGGTATTGATCATTAAATTGGTCTAATAAGGTATTGTTAATGGTTTTAAAACAATATTCACATCAATGATGTCATAGAGAGGCGCCTGCATCTATATCTATATCTATATCTATCTATATCTATATCTATATCTATATTTATATCTATCTATATTTATATCTATATCTATATCTATACCTATATCTATATCTATATCTATATCTATATCTATATCTATATCTATATCTATATCTATATCTATATC
>RDPX01000153.1:1820248-1833480 GCA_003991215.1 Morbakka virulenta
GTCTTAGCAATACTCAGCTACCTGATGTTGAGTTATAAAGTTAAAGACTGATTTCAGTAGGACATATGCTTATTTAAAGGAAATTTCTATGTAAATTAATAGTATTAAATTATTAAAAATCCATTAGGAGGTTCTACACAACTTTGTAAATAAATAAAGAATGTAACATTGTTATTCCACTTTCCTTTTCCCTTCTTTCTGAAGAAGGTAGGGTGGCAACCAATTTCTAATCCTGGCGCCATTTAATTAGTCCAGACTAATTAAATGGCAAATATTGTTTAGATCAACATGCCATACATATTGCTGTAGAAATATGAATGGATGCCTACCAAACGTTTAAGCAATTCATGACAGTGTTCAAGGATGCTATAGGTCATTTTACTTGGCAGTACTGAAGTGTGTGATTATTCAATGCTCAATTTTAAAGAGTTGGCTGGATTAACTGAGTTTAAGTTTTTGTTGTGTTTTTAATTGTGATTTATAAAAGTTTCAATTATTTGTCATTAAGTTATATTTATGGGGAATAAATAATTGTTTAAAACACAAACCCTAACCTTATTCCTAACAATTTGTTAGATTGATAAAGATCCTATGTAAGATGAGAAAATAATTATATACAAAAAAGGTTTAAATCAAATATTATTTATTTTTTTAGAACTGCTAAAATTTATTAAATTCTTCAAATTTACTTCCAATTTGAAAATTGTAATATGTGCCTCCAGTAGATTCAGCTCACACTTTTTGAAATTCAAAAATGGTATATTACCACTTGTGATGGTTCATTCATATCTGGCCCAATTTGTTTCTCCATTAGAAGTGGCATACCACTGAGTTTGTAGATGTTTTCAGGGATAAAATTGGGAGAGGGGATATATAAATTGAAATTTATAAGTACAAAGAAAAAAATTCAAGTAAGAAAAGTAAGTAACCCTTTGCGGTCAACATCCACCAGTCTGTTTTCTGGAGCTACTTAAGTTGCACTGTTTGCTATCGTTTCAGAAAGTTGTAAGGTTAAACCAATCATGGAGTAGTTTAAGAATTAAGTGGCAAGAGGCACCTGGCATTTGCCACAACCTTAATTGCATGCATAGTTTAAACCTTTTTTGATTGAATGAATCAGGGCTTCACATTTTAACCAGGATACCAATTATGAATTGGATTAACAAAGATTATAGTTTGGACAGCATAAAGAAAGACTAATCCCATTGATCTAGAATGAAAAATAATCAAATTTATTCATTAGCTAAGGCAAGTGCATTTTTAGTCACATTGTAAGTTTTTTCAAAGCAAATTTTGAGTTGAATAGGGGTTGAAAAAAATATATATATATTTACAATGGAGTTGTTTAGAAATGTATTTTTGCACAGTGTTGTGTTCAGCTTTAGCATCCTGTACCACCCTCCACAAACATATATTTCTGGTTTACAAGTTACAAATGTTTGTTTCATTTACCTACAATAATGTTTTATTTTTGCTAACTTTAAACCTTTTTGAACATCTTTGAACATCTTTTCTATTCATCTCACAAAGACACAGATAAACATTGTTTACTCCCTTTGCTTGAAAGTTTATCCAGCAAAGTCTTTTCATTCACAAACACTTTTATTTTGCATTTAAATATGCTTGCATTGACCATCTAACATGTAGGTGTTATTTCAGACCTGGGTTATATCAGCTATATTTTTGTTGTATTTGTTTGCAAGGCCTTATTTCCATGTTAAGATTATTCAAAGTGCTTGTTAATATTAGCTTGCATATAAATATAGTATGGAGCAGGAATTATATGCAGCTTTGATTTTTCACTCACTGGGTACTTGCAATTACTATTTTTTCTAGTTTCCTGTCACTGTGAAAGAATTTTCTCCAATTACCTGCATTGACTTCAGTCCAACAAAACCTCATGACTTTATTGTGACTTGCTCCTCAAAGGTAAGTAACATTTATTATTAGTTACACTTGTTTAAAATGCTTTTAAGATAATTCTACCAAGATCTCAGGCTCAGATGGTGCCAATCAACAAGAGTTTGTGACAATAAATCTTGGTCAGATGCCCCTCCTGAAACCAACCAAGATATTTTTCTTTTTGTAAAGTTTCATAGCTTTTTGCCCACTTTGGAAATGTAACCAGGAACTTCTTGGTTACAGTGAAACTACATAACCACTATACAAAGCCCATCTATGGATACAGCTTTGTTACACATTGTGTTAAGTATTTTTATCAACACATTCACCTCATATGAGGCAAAAATTACCTGGGTGTGGAAGGTAAAGAGGTAGTTTACTTTTGGATAACAAGAGAGCATTCATGTATGTATCCTCATGTGAGAAGGAAAAGCTTCTTAAAGCTCGTCAGTTTATTCATCATGTGACATACTACATCATGTATTGTAGTGTACAGGGTAAAAGTTGGCTTCAATTGAATAATAAATTTAGATTCACCCATGTTAATATTTATAAAGAATTAGTCCATTGTATTCAGACTTCCAACAAATGTTATCCTTTGCTGACCCATGCTACGTTTTCCATCAACCTTTCCTGTAAGGGCCAGGTGTTCTAAGCTTTTGTGATGACATATGTGCCCTAAGAATTCCAGCTGTCTTTTTTGTAGTCTTAATTAACAACCTTTTTGAACTTGTGGTTGTCAAGGACAGGCAGCAAGTGTGACCTTCTAAGACAGGCAGAGAACAGACCTGATTGGAGAAGGTTGGTTCATCTCTACATTCAAGCAGTTGGATTGTTTTGAAATTTTACTGTTTCTGTATAAGTCCGTTATTTGCCCTTGGATTGAGTACTCTTGCTGCAGCTGGGAAGGTCCTTCACTTGATTGCTTTAGTTTGTTGGATCTCATCCATCATCAATTCTGGCATGCAATTGGTCGAAATTAAATTCACTTTAATTGTAATAATATGGCTTTTTTTTCTGCAAGTATTTCCATGGAAACTTTTAAATAAAGCTTCCTTTTTTGATTTCATCCTTGAGAACTATAAAGAGATTTACTACACTTGGATTAATCTCACTTGATTTTACATTGGAACCTCCAACTTGTTGTTAATGATTGTACCACAACAGCTTTTTTTTCTTGAACTTCACTTATACAATCCTAGTTTTTGCTTCATTACAATTTCCAAACTTTTATGTCTAATGTTCAATTTTCTTGCTCTTTTATTGAACCTCTGTTATTACTCCAAAGTAACTCTTACCTTGTGGTCTTATATCCTTGTAAGCAGTAAATGATAGATATTTTTGCAGACACACGTTTCATTGTTCAACAGCACATTAGAACAGCTTGAAAGATCTGGATATGTTCATTCCATATAAAGACTCCCATTAATTGCCATAAAGGGATTCATGTGAAACAGTGGAACAGTACTGGATATATATACCCAGTACTCTTGCACACAGAGAGAGTGAGAGAGAGAAGAAAACATGCATGTTTTTAGTGCATTATTTTTATGAGCTTTTGTTTTAGATTGATATCTACAGTCAGGCCACAAATAAGCCCAGGAAATCAATCACCAAATTTAAAGCCAATGTTGCAAGTGGAAGATTTAGAAAAGATGGAAAGCTAATAGTTGCTGGTGGGGATGACAAAATTGTTAAGGTAAGACCCATTTGCATAGCTTATTCTCTTTGAGTGCTTTGTTCAACTTTTTAGCAGTAATTTGATTAATCTGTACCATGACTGATATATATATATAATAATATAATATTATTTATATATATATATATATATATATAGGTAAACAAACAAATGAAAAGACATGTAATACAGTTCTGCTACCATTTGTAGTGCTCAATGGTAGCGAGCGAATATAAAAGGTAAAAGAGAAAACTCAAAACTTATATAGAACTTAAAGTTTCGTGTCTTACACCCATCAGCTATACTGGTTAAAAAACGTTACAGAAATCACACACATATATATTACAGGCCATTCAGAACTACAATAATAGGTAAAAATAGAACAGCAGGACATAATAGGTTATTAACACTGTTTAAATATGTTAGTCTTTTGGTTTGTAGTCAGTGGGGAGGAATTTGTTCATGTGATGATATTTGGCAATTAGTGCACTTCTTTTGTTTAAAAATTTGCTTTTGTCATTGTAATTCAAAATTTCAAACTTTTCTCATAAACAAAGTGAACATGTGCATCCATTGGTTGTGTAGGTCTGGGCATGTTTGATTATCAACCATTTCAGCTTTTGGGTGGTTTTGTGATTATCTTTCATTTCCCATACATAGGAAGATAGTGATGTACTGTTTTTGTATTTCCTGTTTGATAGTGACTGCTTATGGCCATTCCATCTGGTTTTGAAGTCTTTCTCTGTTAAGCCTATGTAAACCTTCTTCAGAACATTGGGGGTGGCTACTTCACCTTTATAGATGATGGATTCTTTGTGGCAGTCACCATTCAGGGGGGATTTGTCTTTCTTTCTGCAATTGCATGGTTGGGTTCCTTTGCCTGGGGGTGAAAGATATCTTTTTGTTGTGGTTCTTGTTGTTTCTTTATATTTATATATAAGTATATATGTTTGTCAATGATACCTGATACACAAGTTAATTTGTAACTGCAAAATAATTCTTTAGGGAAAAAATGCACTGAACTTCACTGATATAGCAGAGTTTTGTTCAAACAAAAGAAAGCACATATAAGAATAATTTCAACGAGTTTTAATGGTTTCCTTTTGTTACTTTGGTAATATAAGATGTTATGAACTACTTCTTTATAACAAGGTCTTCCAAACAACAACTTAATTATTAAGTATGTGGATAAGGTTTTTTATTTATTAAAAATAATTTTTTATCCTGTATGGCCTTAATGTTTTCACCCCAGTTTGCTATCATAAATTACCAAAAATCAACAAGGTAAACATTTAGTATAGTCATTCAAGAACCTCTTATCACTGTTTTTATTTAGTCACTACCACTTCTTTGATACACATTACTACAAAAGCATAGCCAAAATAAACTGTTTACAGTGACTCTTCAAATTATTTTTGTTGTGTTGTACATTTTGCGTAAATTAGCTGGAGTTACCCTTACTAAGCAAGTGATTTGAAATGTAAATTTTACTTTGAATTCAGGTATTTGGCCCATAGCACAAGTATTTGGCCATTTTTTATTGTTTACTATTACTATTTCACTCAGGTCTTTGATGCAGAAACAAAAACATCCCTCAGACAGTTTACAGGACACAGCAAGTAAGAATAAATAATGTATACTTTTAATCTATTACTCATTGAAAGTACTTGATATTGGCATTTTTATACCAATAGCACTGATGTTATTCCTTCTACTTTCTGAGAGTTATTTTTCTTTGTTTGCTGTTTCTTCAGTTAGAGCACCTTTTCCTGCCCTCCAATCCTTACTGAATATGTCTATGCAAAAGGATTTAAGCACTTTTCTTCAAGCAAAGCTAGTTTGTCAACATTTTCACCCTTATTTCCTGTTATTTGTATTTTTTTACTACAGGGTTTTTTAACGTATTCCAGTATTTTCAACCCCTAAGTCCTGCTTAATTCTCACAGGTGGTGTTGCTTTTTTCTCTTTTACAAGTCCACCATACCTTACTACACCCACCCCATTTTTCTCTCCTGGTTTTCGTATGATCCGCCTCGTTTTTCTTTCCACTTACATCTTCCTTTCCCTCCTTCATTTTTCCACATTCTAATCCCATATTTTCCTCAAGAAAGAGTTGGGTTTACTTATTAAGAGTTTCATGCTTATTTTCCCTGTTTAATCGAGGTATTTTAATTTAAATAGTGCTAGTCTGTATATAGCGGCCTGACACCGGACCACACCTGGCAAGAAGTACTATTATATTTCACTATTAATTCTAAGTAAAATACATTTTTGTCACGCTGCTTTTATTAAGAAGGCTCCTTTTTACGTTGGGTAAAATTTTATCTCGGTAGCATCTCTCTCTTTCTTCAGGTATCAGGTCTGTTCGCGCAGACATCGATGACCATGGCTCTCAAGTTCTCTCTGCTTTCGGTCATTCTGATGAGATCGAAAGTTGTACGTCTTGTGATCTTGCTGAAATTATTAGTAAACTTTGTTCTTGGTCTGCCTCTGCTCTTTTTCCCTATAATTTTTCCTAGCATTAAGCTTCTTTCGATCCCATCAGCTCGCATTATATGTCCAAAGAACTTTAATTGCCTGTCATAGATCATATTGATAACTATCCTGCAGTAATTTGCCATACACATAACCGTTTCATTTGTTTTTCTTTCTGTCCATGAGACCCTTAAAATTCTCCTGATAAACCATATCTCCGCTGATTCCNTCCCTGTTTAATGAGGTATTTTAATTTAAATAGTGCTAGTCTGTATATAGCGGCCTGACACCGGACCACACCTGGCAAGAAGTACTATTATATTTCACTATTAATTCCAAGTAAAATACATTTTTGTCACGCTGCTTTTATTAAGAAGGCTCCTTTTTACGTTGGGTAAAATTTTATCTCGGTAGCATCTCTCTCTTTCTTCAGGTATCAGGTCTGTTCGCGCAGACATCGATGACCATGGCTCTCCAGTTCTCTCTGCTTTCGGTCATTCTGATGAGATCCAAAGTTGTACGTCTTGTGATCTTGCTGAGGTTATCAGTGAACTTTGTTCTTGCTCTTCATCTGCTCTTTTTCCCTATAATTTTTCCTAGCATTAAGCTTCTTTCGATCCCATCAGCTCGCATTATATGTCCAAAGAACTTTAATTGCCTGTCATAGATCGTATTTTGCGTGTCATAGCTCGGTAGCACAGGAAAATGTTTTAAGCAACTCTGAGGATGCTTTGTTTTTGTGTGCTAATTAGTCTTTTCCATAATAGAATCGTTTTCATAATGGATTTCGAAGTATTACCATGATAGAAAGAACTTTTACAGTAACTTCTCAAAGGCTAATGAAGACAGAATATAGTTTTCCATTTTTACTAGGATTTAGCCAACCTCGACTGATCATATCAGATAAATGTTTTTAACAGTACACCAAAGATGCTATATAAAGTCAAAGAAACCATTTAGTAAATGAACAACAAATTCTTGCTTTATTTTGATTCCTACTAGACAAGTGGTCTGGGTTATTTTTAAAGATTACACTGAGGGATGTTCTACGTGGTTAAGGCATCGTCACATCTATTAAACTAAACAGATCAGCAGTTTTTCGTACTTTATGCCGCATTGATTTCCTGGTGGATAGAGTGGAATCAATAACAACAAGTATATGTCTTTCATGAGAGAACTGAAAGTGTGGATCAGTTATAATGTGTTGCAGCCTACGTATTTACAAAACTCATGCACCGTCTTATGCTTGTTTAATATTTTTTACTATTTTTAAATATTTTTTTACTGAAAACCTCTTTTTTACCGTAAGAATTTATTGCTTTGGTAAGTCAAATCCTAATAAAAAGTGTAGTTGGTGTTCGGAATCGCTTCTCACCCTTTTGGCTAAGATCAAATGTAGAATTTTTGTTCCTCCTTGGTCAGGTTTTGAATTTTGGGACCCTGACTGTAGGGCATGTGGCCTTGACATGGCTGGACAATGTTTCTCGACCAGCCCAGCGAAAATGACCCTAATCAGGAGGGGATTTGGGAAGCAATTCGTATGTCTTGCCTCACATGGTGTATTGCGTACTCTCTGGCCACATTTACTTGTTCTGTTCCCTCTGTACGGTACTTTGTGGGTAGAAAGCCGGGAGAGTCATTAAAGGTCTCGCTGTGCACCAGAGGTGCTGTCAATAAAAGGCCCAGTGGTAATTGGTTCCTTCTCTGCCATTTGGCTAAGATTACGTTTGGCGCCTTTGCACTTGTTTGTCCCTGGAGTTTCAGCATACCAGCATGACTCCATGGTTTGCAAGGACACTGATTCTCGGTCAACCAAGAGGTTTCCTACTGAGGCATTCTTTGTTCAATGGCTTCTATTATATATAATGGCAACATTGCATCGCTATATACCAGGGAAATTATCAATAAAATACTCATTTGAAATAAGAGAAGGGGTGGAACACCTTTTGTAAATGTTTGTTCACTTCATGCTCGAGCAGTTGTGCTTTCTTTATGTTAACTTATTAAAAAGTATTATTTACCAGCTCTTTTTTCAGTTTGGATATTTTCATAATACCATTTCAACTAAGTGTTATCGATGTTCTTAAAGTGCTATAAATTTTTCTTGTGAATATATATATATATATATATATATATATATATATATATATATATATATATATAAATTACCATATGGATATATGAATTTTAACTATTCATTACACCTGGCAGTTCAACTTTTTGCAGTAACACTCATATCGTATTATTGTTTTTTATCGTTATTGCCTGCTACAATTTGAAAATTGAGTTTGTATAAATACAATTAAATACTCCCTAAAGAGAGTTAAAATTCCCTTTATTGGTTACCACTTATGTATCTTTTCTCTTGTTTCCAGTGCTGTACATTACACCACCTTCGATATCCATGGGACAGGCATATTTTCAGGAAGTGATGACAGACTGCTAAAACTTTGGGACTTACCTACTGAAAAGGAAGTATTTTCATTCAGAGGGCACGAAGTAAGTTAAAAAAACAAGCTTGGAGAGATATCAAACGCATTTAGTCAAAATCGTTTTCGCTGACACTCATCAGGAAGTGGAATTTATGACAGAAAGGTGCACATTTTTCCGATGTGTCCTTTATAGTTAAAATCCCGCACTGTTTGAGTGTAATTCAGTTGTCTTGGTATTTAGGGGTGCCATCTAAATATTTCCTTTATCTGCATAAATATGTTTTAGTAGAAAATATAAGTTTTGATATATCCATATTTTATATTAAAACAAATTGTCTTTAAAGAGTGCTATCAATGTTTGTTTTGTTTTTGTTTTAAGAGAAATAAAACAGATGGCAAAATACTTCTTCTTAATATGGTTAGATATATTGTAACCGACGAAAGTTCTCTTCTTTGTGTTTCTGATAAGGGCCATGGCTGTCGTATTTGTATTATCTACCAGCCGTACAATGTCTTTAAAAAGAACAGAAATCAACAAGTGGAATTGATTGGCCATACAAAACGGTTGCAGAAAGTTTCTTGCAGACCATTACTGCCGCATGGTCTCCTACATCACTAGACGTTTTCATCAGTTCAGATGCCTGGTGAGATGAGAGGTATTTGTGGAGATGTAGCTCAGCGTAAGTAATCATAATATGGTAAACCATAGCATATGACCGATAAACGAGGTCCAAGTTAAGATTTCGATGTTCTGCTGCTACTAGAGACATAAAGATAAATCAAGGACATTTACAGAATAGAAAGTTAAAGAGAGGTCACTTGAAATGTATTGTTATCGAAGATGAGTGAGATATCCCTGCAAAGACAGGACCACAAGACAAACTATTTGGTGTTATTTAAGAGTAAGATCAATCTTTTACTTCTTTCATACGACTTTCAAACAAGTATTTTTCTGAGAACAATTTTCGAAGAGAGACATTTAGAGGAGTATCACTAAGCGGAATGTTGACTGTGAATGAGGAAAAAGAGGCATCACAGGTATCATAAACAAGTCGGTTTCCTAAGTGTGAAGGATCTTTGGCTTATGCAATGGATCAGGCCATTGATATAGCATGCTATCCTTCACTGTACCCTTAGATGGTCATAGCAGTACAATGGGCGTCAATTATTTCTAAGAAGAAAGACAGCTTTAAACAGAAAATCTCGTTTTTCTACATATCCGATCTTAAGTGTTGGAATTCTAAAAATAATGTCCATTTTTACTCTTGAAGTAATATGATGTCAATAACATAGATATCCCTGTTCTGTGGTGCAAGGAATGAAAGGTAAAATAAACAGTAGTTATTGTGTGTAAATTATATTAAAGGGACAATGCCCTGTTGAAAATGGGACAAAAATATTGTATAGAATATGTGTGTATGTATGTATGTATTTATTCGCTACTAACAAAAAAATACAAATGTTCAAAGGTAAATGCTAAAAACCTAATACACGATGTTATCCAAAATAGTTAAAAAATAAGAGTAAACAGAAACAAAAAAAGACAAGACAAACAGGTGGGACGGCAATCTAGAGAAACGGTGGCAGGGGTAGCATAATACAGATCATGAAGACTTTATTTTCATCATGGCCCCGTGTAACGTAAATAGACATGTAACATATAACAGGAGACAGACATTGAGCAGGCCTATATCTATAACAATCTACGATTACCCAATGGAAACAATATCAATAACCGTGCTGTAAAGAAAATAGAATATTTAGTAATACACGTAGATATCGTTCTCTTTCTTCTGGAGCTTTTCAAAGAATATTTTTTTGATGTTGTGCTTAAAAGAGTTAGTATTTGAACTTAATTTGATGTGCGATGGTAACCTATTCCATAATTTGGGACCTAGATATGATAGAGCTTTTTGGCCATCGTTACTATTTCGGTATGGTATTTGAAGTTTGCAGCTAGAGTTTCGCGTGTAGTGGGCATGGTTGAATTGGCTGTAAATTTCCGATGTGTAAGATGGTGACATTTTTTGGAAAAGTTTGGAAATGTTTTTGAATAGACTGAAATGAAGCAGACGTTTGCAGTTTATTATACTTGGCCACATATAATCACTAAAACATATTAAAACGTTTTGCCATGATCAAATAAACCATATTTAGTATTTAGCAGTAGCCCCCAGCTTTGTTTCACTCAGTTAGAAGTGACGTACATGCTGTAATGGCCCTAAAACCCTCTTTGAAGAAGGCATACTGTTGGCATGTTACACAATGCTATCCTTATACAGCATCATACGTTGTGCAAGTGGATAGTTGGAAGTGTTTACTTTTTAAACTTTCAAAAACACTTCTTTTTTACGTATTTTTTTTTCTGAATGTTTTTACATTAATAATTTGTAAATGTAAAATTTCTTTAAAAATTGATTATTTTGTTTTCTAATCCCACTTTTAGGATTATATAAGAACCGGAACAACCTGCCAATTGAATGGAAATTTAATTGCTTCAGGTATTTTTGTCAATTTTCCATTGACTTAGACTTTGTAGAAGACTACTGTAGCTTGCGAAGCTTTTAGGCACAGCTTATGTGTGTATCCTGAATTTGTATTACAAATCTGGCTTCATTTTTGCTTATGGAGATTCAAATGGTTTTTACCATACACCATGATGTAGCGCAGAGTTTTGTGTTTGTAGATTTGAAAGTTCGAGAATAATTTGACTAACGTGCTGCGCAACATATTTTGATTTGAAAAAACAATGCAACTCTACATCAGAACTAGGACTTTATAATACTTGCAACTGCTCAAAATTTTTTTGTCGAATTACCAACAACCTTGTCCAGCAGGAAACACAAGGTACCATTCATCTCTACAAAGACGTCACATGCGCTTCGAAAAGCTTAGCCTTTTTATTATGAAACAAATACAGGATGCTATGCATGAGACAAAATGTTTTTGCTGAATGCTTACAAGAACAGGTATACCACCCGTACTCTTCCTGTAATGACAACTGCCATCTAATTTACTTGGTCTCGCCACAAAGTCTCTTTTTGACAGTCCTAAAATATATTTTATTAACCTTGTATCAAGTCAGTAGCATGTTTGTGTTATGAGAAGCATAAACAATGCCTGTTTACTACAGCAGGTACTAAGGTTTAATATTTGATATTCTTTTTATTTGATTAAATAGAAGCTCGATGAATGTTTTAAATTTTTTTTTAGAGATCAGTACAGTTACTATTACATAAGCTAAATGTACTTATTTTTTCTTACCTTATTTTCTGTTCTTGTTTTTATTGTTTTTATTGTTTTTGGTCTTTTTTATACAGGCTCATATGATCACACTGTCAAACTTTGGGATACAAGAACCAACACTTGCACACTGTCGCTTATGCATGGCGATCCGGTTGAAAGTGTTGTTCTATTTCCTGGTGGAGGGCTCTGCATTTCGTCTGGTAATGGCATACTTTGTTTACACTCCATTTTGCTTAAATTGTTTGATTGTTTGAGCATAAGCTCTGTTGGAACAAGGAAGGAATTTTGGTCCCGATGTCCAGAACGTTTTGTCTGTTTTTAGAGTATTGGTGTGGACCAACTTCCGAGTTTGTAAGAGAAAAAAGGTATAACCCAGTCGACATTAAGAAATAAAAGCCAGTTTTAATTCAGTATATACACTGAGATGTTTTACAAAGGGCGTTTAAATGCATACGTACAAAATTCAGAATAAATAAGTTGGAAATAGCAAACGTAGATAAAATTGTTTCTAATGTATGTTAGTTCTAACCTGCTGTTTGTCACACGTGCTTTTTGGAAACGTTTTGAAGATCTGGTCTTACTCTAAGAATGATTTCATCGCCGATTTGCAATAAATTATCTTTCTCATATTCTTTCCTGGGATCTTTTGAGCTCTGCACCTCCTTACTGTATTATATTTACTAGTTATATAACTTATTAATTTATTCCTATTCCTTTTTGCTCAGGTTCTAATAGCATAAAAGTATGGGATATTCTATACGGAGGCCAGCTGGTGACTTCGTTTTCAAATCATGCTAAAACAGTTACTAGCTTATGCTTGAATGCCAGTTCATCAAGACTGCTAGCAGGATCTCTGGACAGGTTAGCCACAAGTTTAAAATATTCTTATACTGATTAACAGTGAGGCTGAATCTTCTCCCTGAGGTGTACATAAAAAGATATCAAAACTATTGTTGTTGATAAAATAAACGAGAATATTAATGTTTACTTAAGAGTTTTAGCGATTGCCACTGACAGTAAACAAGTAAAGGATTTTGTAAAAAGAAATAAAAAATCATTAAAAATAAATAAGACGTTTACATGAACCAAGAAAGAAATAAAGGAAATAAGTAAGAAAGAAAAGCAAACGAAGGAAGTAAGAAAAAAAGAAAAGCAAAGAAAGGAAGGAAGAAAAAAAGAAAAGCAGAGAAAGGAAGTAAGAAAGAAAGAAAAGCAAAGAAAGGAAGTAAGAAAGAAAGAAAAGCAGAGAAAGGAACTAAGAAAGAAAGAAAAGCAAAGAAAGGAAGTAAGAAAGAAAGAAAAGCAAAGAAAGGAAGTAAGAAAGAAAGAAAAGCAAAGAAAGAAAGTAAGAAAAAAGAAAAGCAAAGAAAGGAATTAAGAAAGAAAGAAAAGCAAAGAAAGGAAGTAAGAAAGAAAGAAAACCAAAGAATGGAAGTAAGTAAGAAAGAAAAGCAAAGAAATAAAGAAACTCATACATGGAAGATTTGTTACTAGATTGG
>RDPX01000153.1:1833498-1860137 GCA_003991215.1 Morbakka virulenta
AAGAAAGAAAGAAAAGAAAAGAAAGGAAGTAAGAAAAAAGAAAAGCAAAGAAAGGAATTAAGAAAGAAAGAAAATCAAAGAAAGGAAGTAAGAAAGAAAGAAAACCAAAGAATGGAAGTAAGTAAGAAAGAAAAGCAAAGAAAGAAAGAAACTCATCCCTGGAAGATTTGTAGTCAGATTGGTCGGTCATTTTTCAAAGAATTTATTGTGGAGTAGCATCATTAAAAATTTTATCACTTGAATGTTATTGTATGCATTTTACATAAAAGCTATTGAAAAAGAAAAGATAGGTATTAGTTTAAATGAATTTTATAATTTATTGGAATGTGACTCGAGAAAAATGCTCTAATTATCATGCAGTTTCCTGGTTTTCCGAAAACTGTACATGATACATTTATAATTGGATACTTGTGAGATCTTTGGCCACAGTATGTATTCCAAGTTCAAAAAAAAATTACCTTTCAGGTGTTAGAATTTTCCTATTCGCATCTCCCTCCACCCCCACCACCCCCACCACCCCTCTCTACGAAATCAAGTCATAAAGACTCCTCTTGGTATCACACTTAACCATGCACACATTTAATATGTTGTAGAGTATATGGAAGATTCAAGTTATACCTATTTAAGTAATTTACCACAATTTTCAACGACCAGGTTTGTCTTCAGCGGGGTATAGTCTAACTTCTTTGGAATGTTGCAGATGAATCTCGTAATATACAGATGAATATTTACGATAAAAACCTTGGTTTCAGGTAAGCCAAAACTAGCGAAGGGGTAGTTACTTAAGTCGAATAGCCTTTGATCCCTTCATAGTCTGTTTGGGCTTTTGAATATCTTAAGCTATTATTAAGTACAATAATATGGAGGCCGATGTTTTCCAGGTGATTTCTGAATACTGCTTTTTCCCGTGATACATGTTAGAGCAAGCTCCAGAGTAGCACGTTTCTTGGCTCGAAAAGTGTGTAATACCAGGGTTGTTGCTTTTTCAGGTTCTCATCTGGCAGTGCAACCTATAAGTTCTTTCTGGCCACTGGTTTCCGAGGTACTACTTTGCCATATGATAGGGCAATAGGCACAAAGAAGGCTTTTAGGTCAATTATTTGTCTACGGGCCTCAAAAGGAGAAGCTACTGGGGTTTTCTCACCCTTGTATCTATTCTCCTACATGAACAAAGCCAGCCAATGCTGCTATCAATATTTATTACGTCAGACTGTGGAGAGCCAAGCAATGATATACTTTCTTTATTTTTCAGAAACGCTTGAGGCCTTTCCTGCAACTTTCCTTTTGTTCAATGCTTTTTTTATTCGAATTTGCCGCATATTCTTGTGCTGTTATCTTAACGTAGCCCTAAGCAACATTTCTGTCAAGGTTGATTACCATCTGCCTCCTTCGTAANTGGAAGTAAGTAAGAAAGAAAAGCAAAGAAAGAAAGAAACTCATCCCTGGAAGATTTGTAGTCAGATTGGTCGGTCATTTTTCAAAGAATTTATTGTGGAGTAGCATCATTAAAAATTTTATCACTTGAATGTTATTGTATGCATTTTACATAAAAGCTATTGAAAAAGAAAAGATAGGTATTAGTTTAAATGAATTTTATAATTTATTGGAATGTGACTCGAGAAAAATGCTCTAATTATCATGCAGTTTCCTGGTTTTCCGAAAACTGTACATGATACATTTATAATTGGATACTTGTGAGATCTTTGGCCACAGTATGTATTCCAAGTTCAAAAAAAAATTACCTTTCAGGTGTTAGAATTTTCCTATTCGCATCTCCCTCCACCCCCACCACCCCCACCACCCCTCTCTACGAAATCAAGTCATAAAGACTCCTCTTGGTATCACACTTAACCATGCACACATGTAATATGTTGTAGAGTATATGGAAGATTCAAGTTATAACTATTTAAGTAATTTACCACAATTTTCAAGGACCAGGTTTGTCTTCAGCGGGGTATAGTCTAACTTCTTTGGAATGTTGCAGATGAATCTCGTAATATACAGATGAATATTTACGATAAAAACCTTGGTTTCAGGTAAGCCAAAACTAGCGAAGGGGTAGTTACTTAAGTCGAATAGCCTTTGATCCCTTCATAGTCTGTTTGGGCTTTTGAATATCTTAAGCTATTATTAAGTACAATAATATGGAGGCCGATGTTTTCCAGGTGATTTCTGAATACTGCTTTTTCCCGTGATACATGTTAGAGCAAGCTCCAGAGTAGCACGTTTCTTGGCTCGAAAAGTGTGTAATACCAGGGTTGTTGCTTTTTCAGGTTCTCATCTGGCAGTGCAACCTATAAGTTCTTTCTGGCCACTGGTTTCCGAGGTACTACTTTGCCATATGATAGGGCAATAGGCACAAAGAAGGCTTTTAGGTCAATTATTTGTCTACGGGCCTCAAAAAGGGAAGGTACTGGGGTTTTCTCACCCTTGTATCTATTCTCCTACATGAACAAAGCAAGTTTTCATTGGCTTGTCCTGTATGCACGTACGTATCTTTCAATTGTCAGGGTGCTCTTTGCCTTGTAACTGTGGATTAATCTTATGTGGGTTTTGTGTCTCCCTGCTGTAAGCAGCTTGCATTCAATTGTGTGCACATCGGGCTTTCCTTATTTGACACATTCATTTTTGGGGGATTTACCAGATGGTATTAGCAGTGCCTTTTAGACTCACAATACTGCCAGTTTCCTTTTGCTTGATGACTTCAGTTTTCACCACATAAGCTGGTCCCATTTTCCCAAAGAACGTACACACCAGGTAAAGTTTCCTTTACTTTCTTAATCACTTATGTAACTTGTCTCATACGGGTAATTAATTTTCAAAATTGGTTTCCAGCCAGTGATCCTGATACACTTTCTTTCTGTGATCTCATTCTCGTTTCTGCCCAAGAGAGTTGTATAATTTCTACCCCACATCTTGGTTTATCAGCTCATTCACTTTGTCACTGACAATGTTAAATCTGCTAAGTTTGTTGGTGTAGATAGGCCTAATGATCATAAGGCCTTTTACATTGCAAAAGTTAACTTGGAAAATTTTCGTCCAGGCCTTTGAGAAGGCTGGGAAAGCTGTCACCTCTGCTGCAGCAGAATTTACAAAGTACATTAAAATTGGTATCGACATCTAAATTGTAGGTCAAAGTTTTACAGAAGAGACTTTCCTCTTTGGCTTAATGCACAATGTACCTTTACAAACAGTACGTTGTCCAAAAGGCTGACCTCTTTGTTCATTATTTATTTGCTGCTAATTTCATCCCGGAATGTTTTGAGAGCATTTTTTCTTGACCAGTACAGCTTAAGCTGACTAGTAGCGTGATCATTTCAAGGTATCTGACTCATATATGCCTTCTCTCCCTGATAACTCATCCAATCATCAATTTTGTCTCGAGTCTTCTTTGCTATCTTTGTGGAACGTGGTTAGTGTTCCAGCTTTTACGAACGATGATAAGCTTTCTTGCCCGAATAAATGTCATCCTACTAGTCAACATATGTCTAAAATGTTGTTATTAAAGTGCTTAGTCGTACTCGTTCATGTGGTCATTCTTAGGATTCTTACCTTCAATCACTTGGTCATCCTACATCCTGTAAGGATGGGCCATTGTATAGGTCAAATGACACCTATAAGATACTTCCATGATCATTGGGTTGATAGTGAGAGGAGGGTAACTCTTACCAGAGCATAGCGTAATTACTTAGTTTAATGATACGATTAAGTACATTATAACACTGTAAATTGTTTTAGACGTACTTACCAACAGAATTGAGAACATTACCCCGTTAGTTCAAAATCGCATGGTGTGTTTTCTACTCTGTTACCATCAAGCCTACTTAGTACGCTCTATTCTTTTGAGCTTTTGAATATAATTTAATCAACAATTGACTGGCAATAGCTGCAATTGAAAGATTTATTTCAATGTGTTTGTTGCATGTTTAGCAAATTGACATTGCTATGTGAAATTAACTATTCTATATGTGAATTTTTTTGTATTTCTTTGTTTTAGTGATACTAAATATTAAAGTATTACAGGGTTTTTACTTAATCATAACTAAATTGTTTTACTCTACCTAAACAGAGATGTCAAAATTTACGATGTCATGGATTACTCAGTAGTGGCAACTGTGGATTACCCTTCGGGTGTTTTATCAGTGGGATTTTCGGTAAGCTGAGTAGACATTGGTATCAATTGCACATCTATATTTTTATTTAGGGGGAATGATCACAACAACTTACCAATAGAAGTAAAATCAGAGTGCTGTCCTTACCGCTGAGTATTTTCGCAGAAGAAAATTACTGTGATGATGAAAGATGCCGATGACAATGATTATTTTGCAACAAACATAGAGTTTAATCGTAAAAAAGATTGAAGCTATTCGCGTGAGAACTGACCACAGGGGGTTCTTACATTTATGTAGCATCTTTAAATAAGTACCAGTTTATTAACGGAAGAAATGCAAGATTGGACCATTGTGTTGATCCCCTTTGCCTTGCACTCATTAAGATTGTGTGTGTATTTTAATACTACCCTTTACCTTGCATAAATTTTTAACTGACATTATTTTAAGGGTATTTAGGATAATTTAGTCAGACGACCAAATAAGCAAATGATTGACATTTTCAACCTAGTGTTTAACTCGCTGATATATGTGATGACTGCATGACATGTACAGTACCAAAGTGGTTGATTGCCTGTCTGCTTGGGTTAGCAGCTGACAGAATGGCTGATTTGCGTATACAATGGCTAATGTACCGCTTGCTGATGAAGTGACTTACTGTTTATGTAGATGGAACATCAAATTGGTTGATTTTTACATATACGATGGTAAGGAAGTATGTTAATGATTCGAAAACTTTGTTTAATCTGTCTTGCCTTTTTCATCCTATTTAAAGCCCGATCAAAGCCATTTAGTCGTTGGCATGGTGGATGGCCTAGTCTCGATTAAAGAACAGACAGCACGCCCTTCTGAACCTGAATCTATACCAACTACAACAGCCTTATCCAGAAGTAAAAAAAGGATCTCAAGAAAAGAAGAAGCCAGGCTTCATCATGTAGGTTTACATGGTTATATTTATTCATGGATTTATTTAGTAAAACATAAATATCAACAGCTATGAAAACCTGACGTTCCCGCAAATAGTAAATGCGCCAATTTTTGCCGACACGACACTTGTATCTTGGCTATAAAGATATGATTGTCTAATATATTTAAGGCACGTGTGTTTAGGAAATTGCCTGCACCAACTTCCTGCATTCCTGAATACAGATGACAAAACAGAAAACTGATGCTTTGAAGGAAAAAGATTAAAAGTGAGTAAACACTTGGTTGGGAAATACAAAAGCCATATCTTAAAAGTTTTTATTGAAAATTTCGTATTAAGGTTATCTGTGTACTAATTCTGAGCTTGACCTAGAATATGTTAAAAAATTAAAACACCAAAGTTTGGTTTGACAGAGAGAGTCTTGGAAAAGGGTAACGATAAGAGATTTATCAAGCTAAGCATTTAACAACCCTGAATTCTTAACCATCGTCTTTTTTAGCCAATGGTGGCTATAAGTGCTTTGAATCTGATTAAACTAAGCCAGAAAATCTTCAGAAAATTTAAAGTTTAGAACCAAATTTTTAAATATTTACCTAAAATATCTCCAAGTAATAATTCACTAATTTATAATTGTTTCTTCGATTGTTCATCCCAATTACATTTTCTGACAGCGCTGGCAACAAAAATGTCAGGTATCTAAATTTTCGTTACTCAACCATCGTTTCACGAGCTGCTTAAAACTTTGGTATTTAACCATTTAATACAGAGATGTATGTGTCCTTTTTAGCACAATATTGGGAATGCTTCGTATGCCCTTCGATTACATAGTCTTGTCGGTACATGTTGTTAGTACTACACTGTTGTGCCTTTTTTATTGTTGGCATTATCGGGCAAACGGATTGGATATTAAAACCTATGAAAATAATACGGCATTTATAAAGTAAGTAAACAGGTTGGGAGATATAAAAATGTCATAACTTTTTAAAAGAAATTTTTAAGTAATTGAGGTTATCTGTGACGGGTGTAGTGTGAATATGTAATGGTGTTAAGTTTCACTTTCATACGCCGTAGAAATGGCCTATATCAATGAATTTTGGTAACGACTCACAAATAGTGTGTATTTTTTCTGGGTAAATATTCATTGGAATAAGCCATATTGCCTTTTAGATAAGTATAATGTAGCATCTGTTTTCCAAAAGCCATGATGATGATGAAGATGATTTCGTCACTTTATTGCCCCTGGGTTGATAGATGAACATTTAAGGAACTAAAAACTATTAATAATGGCTTGATCTGAATGCACACCACGGGTGAACCTATTACAAATTGCCAGCCCCCAGAGTTGTTATTACATAAGGAACCAAAAACTCAGAGTTTTGGTTACGTGTTGTACCTCTTAGATTCAGTAGTACTGGAAATATCTTCATTTTTAATAAGTTGTGTATTGATAACTAGCTTTGAAGTATTAAAGTAAAATGCGCTTTGATTTTTTCTATAACTCTGTAATAATGCTGATGACACTATTAAAGAAATTATATCGGTAATGCTTAATTAAAATTTTCCGTGTGCCAGTTATGTTTAGCGGATTTGCATTTCTATTCTTTCAGGATGCATTTATTGTCCGTCGACAAAGAGGACCACGGAAAAACCAAGTTGAAAAGTTATTGTCGAGGTTTGAACATGGGAAAGCATTGGATAGGGCCATTGCACGTAAGGGGACTCAGCCAGGTTATGTTATTGGTGTATTCAGAGAAATTGCACGGAGGAATAATTTACGACGAGCCTTATCTGATAGAACTGCTACTGGTCTCACTGATCTTCTTACATTCATCAAAAGGTACCCAAGTCAAAAGTTAAATATGATTATGTGCATAATTTTGATGCATGCGTTTTATTTATTCAGTCTATTTCCCATGTTGAAACGGAAACCACAGTTACTTGTTAGACCACTGCTACATGAATCCAGATTTTAGCAGTATTTTATGCAATTTCAATACTATATGTTTTTAAAGTAGAACCAACGTAATTCGAATATACCGAATATTTTGTTAATTCGAAAGCATTTATGGGCTCCCTTAGGATTTATTGCCATAATTCTAACTTTTATAACTTAAAGGTCAGCATGCCCAAAATTAGGCAAATAGTTTCGTTTTTCATTTGTAATGCTGTCAAAATACTGTCGTTAGTGGTGTACTACAATCTATGAACTACTTTCATTTGTAATGCTGTCAAAATACTGTCGTTAGTGGTGTACTACGATCTATGAACTACTGTAATCATTGAACTCTTGTTTTGTAAACGTTTCAGTGACACTGAAAATATAATTTATGAAATGATTCAAAGAGTCATCAAGTGAAAATAGCAAGCTTATGAACACAGTTTTAAGTTAAAGTACAAGACGTTGCTAAATTTGGAGAGTAGAATTCCATATATCAAAATATCAGAGAAATATGGAGTTAAAACCATGCTCTGTTTGCGTAGAAATTAGGAGAGAGGATATATATATATATATATATATATATATATATATATATATATATATATATTATATATATACAAATATTTGTGTAATTTTGTGAATTCGTATCAGAAGGTGCTCAATGCATATAGCAGAGCAATATAAGATAAGATAAAACACGAAAAATAAGAACTGTGATTGCAACTAATAGTTTCACGATATTTCGATCATCAGTTACCATCAGGCACGATAGAAATATCGTGAAACTATTAGTTACAATCATTGCTCTTATTTTTCATGTTTTACCTTTGGTGTATATATATATATATATATATATATATATATACTCAAGCTACATACAGTACTGTTTTGTGGGTTCATCAGTGCAGCACAGAGTTTCTGAGACATAATATATATATATATATATATTGATGTATGTATGTTTATTTATGTTGCTGTTGAAGCTAGTGAAGGTTAAAAACAAGCAGCATAGTACCTGGGAAGTAGATCAAAGATTTTCAGTAAGGACAATAAGTTTAGTAGATTTAGCGTAAAGCATTTTCCTTCTCCATAAATAAAGTACTATATGTTTTGGAGATAGTATTAGGAAAAGAAAAAATAGATAAATAAGATTAAAAAGTAAAAAAAAAAGAAAACTTACCTGCATTAGAGTAGCTTCCAGTCCTGCTTTGGGTGAAAGAATTACAAAATCAAAATTAACCAGTCACCACTTATCCAACCATCTTAATCTTATCACTGTTTCTTCCTCTTAATTTTTGTTGGAATATTTTGCGTGAAGAAGCAGAAGAGCAAAGATGTAAAAAGGGGTTGGCCTTCCAACTAGTATTGCAAGATGTTTTTTATTTGTTTTACATTGTTTGTCAAAATGTTATGGTTTGTTTTATTGCTTAAAGATATTTTTTGTTCAAATCACTAATATTTTCATTTTATTAACAGATATATAACAGATCCCAGATTTTCTGGAGTTTTGACTGAAATTACAAATTTACTACTTGGTGAGTGACAAGATTATGCAACTTGTGAATTTTTATTGTTATTTTTACACCGTAAATTTCCAGCATGCAACAATAGAACATAAAATTGTGTTGACGAGTAAAAAGATTTTATCGATCCAATAATAGTCTTCCATAGAAGCAGTGCAATTTGTAATTTTATTCAGAAGTGGATCTTTGCCGTAATAGCGTTTGTAAGATGGTGACCAGGAAATGGTGGTAAGGGGGGGCCGGAACTTGTAGCCACCCAAAGTGAAAACAAAATCCTTTATTGTTTGCTAACAAGGCGACAAGATTTCTTTATACAGCTCATGGTTGTGTTGTGTCGAACTAGTATCTCCCGCGAAGATCTTTCCCTTTAATCAGAGATAAATTACAATACATTATCATTTTTCAAAGATTCTCGTCTGACGCTACTTTTCACGAAGTTAATGGCTTCTCCGTAACCCCCCTTATTCCAACTCATTTTTTCAAAATCCATTTCCCAACTAATATGTTGTCTCATTCAACAGAGTTTTATCAGGTTACTGTTTTTGTTACTAAAATGACAGTACGGTTAGTGCTTTAATACTCTACACCAGACATTTTTCTTGGATATTATTCATTTTTCACGAAATAAGATCCTTTTTTCCCCTTAACCTCTCGACATCGATTAAGGCACAGTGACTTTATAAATCAAATTCTTACTTAGCAGTAGAGACCGATTTCCAAATTTTTTAAAAAGCCCGCTCTTTTAGGGTTTTATGGATCAACCTTCTTGTATCCAACATTCTTTGACGCCTATGATCTTTGCTAATATTTTGCCTTTAAGTATGTCACGTCATTTTCACTATTGCTTCCATTTATAAACTGCAATATATCTCCATGATGCTTCCATCATGACATAATTAAAAATGTGAACAAATATGATGTCACTATGAACTTAGTTTTGAATATGCATCTCCATCCCAAATACCTTATTATGATTTCTGAATTTTATAACCATCTATCAGTATTAATTAAGGCTATTCCTTATTAACTCAGAAGCCCTGGTCTTTACTTTGGGCAAGAATTGATAAATTTCCATTGAAGGAAGCAAATAACTTAACAATAAATCCTTCACCAGATATACCCATGGACCTTAAGATACGTTAAGTGATTAGAGTCAAAAGATCGTCAGTGAAGCGAGAGCCACTAAGTTCTTATTGTACATCAATAAAAATACCTAGGTTCTGCAAAACCTCCAACACTGTATTATTGATAAACTGTTCAAAGACCTTACTGATGAAAGAAAAAGACTTGCAGTTCGGTATTTGTCATTATCAGACAGCTCACCAGCATGTTTGGCACAGGACAACATTAGCAACCTAAAAGGACAGAAAACGATTCTCCAATAGGCGATGATTGAAAATTTTGGACACCAAGAGAGATAGCTCAGAAGCAAAACTTTTCAAAGCAATTACTGGAATCAAATCTAGACCAATAGATTGATCAAACTCATGGATACTTGTCGCAATCAACCTTGAATTCATGATGAGTTAGACCAAAATCTGATCAGTTTTTCAAGGGAACCCCAGCAAAAAAAAACACCCGTGTCATTTAGAGAAAAATTGTAGGAAAACAATCTAGCAATAATATGAGCCTTTTTTAAGAGGACTTGAATCTTTTTACTCCAGAAAGTGGCACAGGCTACTGCTGCTTCGCTGGGATTGACAATGTCGTCGGCGGTGCACTTTGGAGGAAGGCTACAGGACATGAGGTGTGCCATGGTTTGCTCACTGCCGCAGTCACAGGTACTGGTGGGGTTCATGTTCCACGCTTTTAGAGAGGCCTTGCATCGGCCTTGTTCAACTCGAAGTCTATTGAGGGTCTTCCATATTGGCCACGGTAGCTCATTTCCGCTGGCGAGTTGTTGAATTGGCACTATGCCTCTGCTTGCCCATGAGTCTGCCATGCTGTGTCCCTTCAAGCTGGTCATCCATTTGTCCTCAATGGCTTGGTCGGTGGAGGTTGTGAGGGGCTGGGTGGAGTCCATGAAACTGCTCCGGGAGGACAGTCTCTTCCGGGTGGTGGAATGTTGATGAAGTGGATGTCTATTGTCATCTTCCTGCTTTCGGCGCTGATCGAGACTGTGAACCTCTCGTCGGATTCTGGGAGGGGCAAGACCAGCTAGGACATAGACACAGACTACAGGTGTTGGCTTTAGAAGGAGCATCAAAACCAGGTGTTTAGTTGTAATTGTTTAGTAGTGAAATAGTTACTGCTCAGCGCCCATTAAGAAGCTTACCGTTATTTTCATTTATTTGTATTTTGTTCCTGCTAGTTAAAAATTCGTCGTCCTAATGTTAGCAAATGAACTGGCCTTCTTTTAGAAAGGCTAGTGCATGTTAACTTCACACAGATAATGTTCTGATTGTTAAATGTGTGTGCCTGTGTTGATGTGCTAACTTTGAACGACTTTGGACTGTTAGTGTGATATCTAGTTTTTCAAAACTTGTTTTAAACTCTTTTTTTTTGTAATAGATATCTACGAGACAAACATTGGCGACTCACCTGCTGTTGATCGACTTTTTTTAGACATAAAACACAAGGTACAACGTGAACTTAAAATACAGCGCACATCATTTCAACTTGTTGGTGCTATCGATACTCTGCTTGCAGCTTCGGCATTGGTTCAGCAACAATCATAGTGTTTTGGGCAGGGTGACTTAGAGGAAAGGATCATTGTTCTGTGCTACTATTAACTGTAAATAGTGTCATTCCAAATATTGCTCACGTCGAATTGTTTTCCGTCAACAGTAAGGAAGAAATACAGGCAGGAAAACGGAGTTAGCAGTCAAAAAGTTTCATATGCATATTTCTTGTCAATATTGCTTTGTATTACTTGTATAGGTTAATTCAAGGCTATAGTGAGTTCGTCAGTGTGGGTCTACAGATCGGTTATAAGTATATACTGCCATTTCAGTTTATGAATTACTTAAGAGCTGTGTAGTCATATGGAGTCCAACGCGCCAGAGGACACCGTGGCTATATGCCTTGCGCACTTTTTTGAATAAGAATGCCACGACCGTTTTTGAGCCCCACTACAGTCCTTTTAGAAAAATTCTTTAAAGTGACAAAAAAAAGACAGAATAAAGGACGTGTTGTACTAAAAATGCAAACTGACGATTCTGATTTATTGAAAATCAAAAGACAAAAACAAATATTCAACAGTATTTTGCAACCCAAATTTGAAGATTTATGTAAAAATTCTGCTAAGGATTTATGAACAAATTTTGTAAAATTTCAGTTTCGTTTTTCTGACCAAATATCAAAACCTGTGTGTCATTTGCTCGGGCTATTTTAGGCGACTTACAGTATTATTATTGTAAAACGTCATCTTAAAAGAGTTGTAGAGAGATTACACTGCCCAGATAGGCCAAGAGTATTCTTGTGACTACGTTTGCTTTTATGTGTTGTATAGTCAAAGTATGTCACGTCATTTGTAATCTTTCAGTTCGGAAATTGTGAGTTGACGGCAAAGATGTTGTAATCATCGGGCATGTGTAAGACAGGCATAAGTTCTGACAATTCAAGTTGGAATATCACCTTGTTAAACAAGAAGAGAAACATGTTTTGCCTTTGTCAAATTAGTTTGTTATTTTACCTACTTTTGTCTTATGAATTCAAGCGATAATCCCTTCTTTTTATGGACCAAAACTGAACTAAAGTTACTTTTTCCTCCCCTCCCCTCCCCCTTTGCACACACACACAGACACACACACACACCTCCTAAATACATGGGAAGTTCCGTTTACACTGAATCCAGATAAGAAATACATGACCCAAAACGAAAACGAGTCTCGATACCAGCCGAAGTTTCCACATTTAGCCTTGAGCTTCAACTGCGTTCATAAAAATATGACTTTAAGGATTTTGGCCTAAGTAACTCAGGTTGAAAATTCAGTGTCCTTTACGTTACAAGGCAGAGCTAATGGCTGTCAAAGCAACAGACTTTACTTTGAAGCCAGTTTGGTTCAGCTTTTTTTATTTTCTTTACAATCCTAAATCCGCTGGTTCAACACACAAGTGCATTTATCGCACCCCACCTGTTGTCAGAAAAAAAGAGAATAGCAGCAGCAGCAGCAAAGTATAGCAACATTGTTTCCCCCACCTGCAAAATTTACACGTGCATACAAGGTTGGTGCCAAAGGGCATGCTCCAAATACATAATTAGTTATTTAACATCCAGTTAAATAACTACCTTACAACAAGAAGTGGAGTAGGGTACTTTATTACTGTTCATCTTTGACATTTGTCATCAGGTTGTAAAAATAATATTTACACCAATTTAAGGATGATTCCGAACACGTTTGGTATATTGTCGTTGTTGTTTCACAGTTTTTTGTTTTGTTTTGTTGGGGTTCAAAGTGCGACAGCAGAACTTAGGCATTTTTCTAGCAAACATTGTATGAATTGATGAAAGAGAACAGCGTGTATTTTTTGAAAGCAACATAAATTTCCTCAACCAAAAACAGTTGTTGGAAATTAGAACAGTTGACGTGTTAGTTCATAATTTTATTTTCATCGATTGCGTGTGTCATTTATTCCATTTTGAATGGATCCTTATTTTGTGTGGATTTTGACCCGAAGCCAGAGTTTCTTAAGGAATAGAAGAGAAGTATGAAGCAATACAATTTCCTTACCTTTTTCGGGATACTTGTGGGGTAGAGCAGACACCAGCTGGACAAGAAAACCAGGGAGAATCCCACGCTAAACCCAAACATGTTCGTTAAATTAAGCCCCTTACCCTACTTGTTAAGATCGAAAGTTGAAAAAGATGCTTCGTTTCTAAACGAGATTGGTGCCATGCTTTTGCATACATGGACCTCGGTGGATTTATTGGATACCCGAGTGCATAGTGTAATACCAGCAGATGTCAAATGTAACGTAGAGATAAAGAGAAGAACAGGTATCGTAAAGAGCATGTTTAAAAATCTCGGAAAAACTCTAAATGACCGCAAAGTTTTACTTTGACACAAAATGTAGATTACTGGAATGCTATGTTATTTCGACCCTAATGTATGGAAGCGAGTACTGTACTATATATTTGGAGATAGGAAAGAAGCTGGAAGCTATAGAGAAGTGGTGCTACAGAACAATGTTAAGACTGCCATGGACACGGAAAGTTACAAATGAAGAAGTTCTGAAGAGGATTTGAAGAGAAAGAACGCTAATCAAGAGAATAATGAAGAGGCACCTTGTAATTTGTGGACAAATAATGAGAAAAGAAAAGTTAGTAAGTCTTACTGTGGCTTGAAAAATAGAAGGAAAGAGATATAGAGGGGGACCACGAATAAATTCCATGGCAAGTTAGTGTAGTTTGGTGACAAAGCAAGTGCGACCAAATAAACTGGGATCACAATCATACTGATGATTATTTAAGCAATGAAAAAGAAGCTAAGGAAAGCATGTCTCCGAGAATATGTTTCCCAGACATAGTGGTCATTCTTATTGCCGCTCGTCCAGCTGCAATACAGCATGCAATGACTATCGAGTATATTGTAGGGTACAGGGATGTCAAGGGTTTACAATTGTTAGTAATGATTATGTTTTTGAAAGGTTTGTCCAGAATTCTGTGCTTTGCTAAATGTTCTGTTAATAGTTATCTGACATTTACGTACGCATGTTGTTATGCTACCTGTTCATGGGCTTATACTTTAAAGAGACATGCTGTCTCAGTGATATGTTCTCCCTTTCCCCCACTGAACTGCACTTTGCTCAATTACCTTTCTAATGTACCAGTCTAAAAATTATACATTTATTATGTAACTTGTACATGACCATATCTGACATGCTTGGATTAAAGTTTGAATGATAATAACTGCATGTATTAGTTGAATATATGAATAAATTATGCTTGAATCAATCTCCCCAATTGAATGATTTCATTTCGGTTAAACATATAAATTTGGTGTCTAACATGGTAATGAAATAAATATATAGCAGCGTTATTTTCAATCATTTATTTCTGAATTAACAAAAAGAAAATGAAATTTGTTTTGTAGCATTGTTTTAAATTGTTTTTCTAGATCTGCTTTTCGATCATCATCATTAGGTGTCATATCCCGCGAGGACGTCGACGATCATGGACTTCCACACCTTCCGGTCTTTAGTGGCCTTGAGTAGCTCCTGGGCTGTCTTGTTCGTCCAATTACTGATGCTTGCTATGTATGCCAATCTCTGTCTACCTCTGCTTCTTTTTCCATTGATCTTGCCTGTAATGCTGAGGTTTTTCAGCTTTTCTTTTCGCATTACGTGTCCTGAAAACTCCAATTTCTTTTCGATATGAATGTTATTATATTTCAATATGAACTTCTACTGAGTAAAATTACTTCATTACTTTCACTGACTGTACCACTATTTTNAAAAGATGCTTCGTTTCTAAACGAGATTGGTGCCATGCTTTTGCATACATGGACCTCGGTGGATTTATTGGATACCCGAGTGCATAGTGTAATACCAGCAGATGTCAAATGTAACGTAGAGATAAAGAGAAGAACAGGTATCGTAAAGAGCATGTTTAAAAATCTCGGAAAAACTCTAAATGACCGCAAAGTTTTACTTTGACACAAAATGTAGATTACTGGAATGCTATGTTATTTCGACCCTAATGTATGGAAGCGAGTACTGTACTATATATTTGGAGATAGGAAAGAAGCTGGAAGCTATGGAGAAGTGGTGCTACAGAACAATGTTAAGACTGCCATGGACACGGAAAGTTACAAATGAAGAAGTTCTGAAGAGGATTTGAAGAGAAAGAACGCTAATCAAGAGAATAATGAAGAGGCACCTTGTAATTTGTGGACAAATAATGAGAAAAGAAAAGTTAGTAAGTCTTACTGTGGCTTGAAAAATAGAAGGAAAGAGATATAGAGGGGGACCACGAATAAATTCCATGGCAAGTTAGTGTAGTTTGGTGACAAAGCAAGTGCGACCAAATAAACTGGGATCACAATCATACTGATGATTATTTAAGCAATGAAAAAGAAGCTAAGGAAAGCATGTCTCCGAGAATATGTTTCCCAGACATAGTGGTCATTCTTATTGCCGCTCGTCCAGCTGCAATACAGCATGCAATGACTATCGAGTATATTGTAGGGTACAGGGATGTCAAGGGTTTACAATTGTTAGTAATGATTATGTTTTTGAAGGGTTTGTCCAGAATTCTGTGCTTTGCTAAATGTTCTGTTAATAGTTATCTGACATTTACGTACGCATGTTGTTATGCTACCTGTTCATGGGCTTATACTTTAAAGAGACATGCTGTCTCAGTGATATGTTCTCCCTTTCCCCCACTGAACTGCACTTTGCTCAATTACCTTTCTAATGTACCAGTCTAAAAATTATACATTTATTATGTAACTTGTACATGACCATATCTGACATGCTTGGATTAAAGTTTGAATGATAATAACTGCATGTATTAGTTGAATATATGAATAAATTATGCTTGAATCAATCTCCCCAATTGAATGATTTCATTTCGGTTAAACATATAAATTTGGTGTCTAACATGGTAATGAAATAAATATATAGCAGCGTTATTTTCAATCATTTATTTCTGAATTAACAAAAAGAAAATGAAATTTGTTTTGTAGCATTGTTTTAAATTGTTTTTCTAGATCTGCTTTTCGATCATCATCATTAGGTGTCATATCCCGCGAGGACGTCGACGATCATGGACTTCCACACCTTCCGGTCTTTAGTGGCCTTGAGTAGCTCCTGGGCTGTCTTGTTCGTCCAATTACTGATGCTTGCTATGTATGCCAATCTCTGTCTACCTCTGCTTCTTTTTCCATTGATCTTGCCTGTAATGCTGAGGTTTTTCAGCTTTTCTTTTCGCATTACGTGTCCTGAAAACTCCAATTTCTTTTCGATATGAATGTTATTATATTTCAATATGAACTTCTACTGAGTAAAATTACTTCATTACTTTCACTGACTGTACCACTATTTTGTTCAGAGTTTTCAACACATGGGCGGACAAAATCTAATTTATGAATTAGGGTGCATTCAAATTTTAACTGTCACAATTAAGTAACGAATAATAACATATTTTAGTAAACTCTGGATCTTTTATCAGGTATACCAAATACTAGCAAGTTTGAACAACAAAATGGGCAAGTGCAATAAAAAATATTCTTCATATCATGAGTTTATCTTTTATTTGAGACAGAAAACGTGTAAACAGGGCACAGTTATTGGAAATTATAAAATGCAACTTTTAAAATCACTTTCAAGTATAAAGTTACTTACTATTAAAAAATCGTTCGCAATTTTTTTCTGGTTTAGAAAAGCAAATCATTAATTGTCCAGGTAGGAAGATGGTCAAACATTGATTATCATTTACGTAAGTGTGATATATGCGATTCTGGTGAAATCAGTGATCAATTTCATCCTCTTCAAATCCTCTACTTTTTTGGTTATTAGACATTCTTACAATTTCTAAGACTCTTTGAAATATCACTCTGACTTCAAATTTATTTTCCCCAATGACATACAATAATTAGAATAAACTTAACGGAAATATTGCACAATTCATAGGAAATATTTTTAGATATCAAAAACAAAATGCCTACACCTGAAAAGTAAACCAGTTCCATTATTACAGTTTCTGTCATTCTTGCAGCTGTCTTGTTTTGTTAAGTATATAGTGATTTTATACTTATTATATAGTGATTTTATACTTATTATATTACTGGTATTATATAAGGAGTCGTGGTTCAATGGTTAGTGCAACTGCATCGTAACCAAGAATTTCGGGTTCGACTCCTCGAGCGGGCGACTTTAGAAATTTACAAAAGGAAAAGCCATTGGTTGGCGCCAGAAAGGGCATCCGGCCAAGAAATTTCTCACTGACAAATCCCAAGTCCCTGTGAAGGGCACCGTCTGAGCCCCAGTTACTAGGGGAAAATGACGTTGAAACCAAAAAAAATTACTGGTATTATATTTTTACACTTACAGGGAAATAAATGTTATGTATCGTGTAAAATGCTCTTGATTGTCACTTAGATGTAAAGACCTTTTAATTTATAAAAAATTGGAATTGCTAATTGTTAAAGGAGACGATCAAAACACTCCCATTCCACTCAAAGTAGGAAAAGTCATGCAGTGGCAGAAAATGGCGGAAGTTGCCCAGTGCGTTCCACAAATGCACCAAGACCTCGTCTTATAAGACTCCATTTGCAATGTATCCAGATGAACCAAAAAATTGTACCAAGAAATATGAGTCAGCAAAAGATACCGGAGTCAAAAGAATTATACCTAACAACGCAGAAGCATTTAACAATTTGGGAAAGCTAAAAGACTATCAAATAAACTTGGGAATACACAAAAATGTAACCTATTGGACAACTACACCGCAGAATGCAATTCAACATACACAAAGCTGACGAATTAGCTCACCTGATGCTTATACCAAAACGCAATCATATCGCAATATTTGCAACCCTCGCTCAAGGCAGGGCTGTTTTCAATAATAACAAACATCTCCTGACATCAGCTCGAATCCCGCAAAAAGTAAAATAAAAAGTATACAACACCTACACCATATCACACTAACAGCACCAACTCTACATAAACTGGAATTTTTTTAAATCATATTATGCGGCATGACCGCCAAAACGCTTCTNCTATTGGACAACTACACCGCAGAATGCAATTCAACATACACAAAGCTGACGAATTAGCTCACCTGATGCTTATACCAAAACGCAATCATATCGCAATATTTGCAACCCTCGCTCAAGGCAGGGCTGTTTTCAATAATAACAAACATCTCCTGACATCAGCTCGAATCCCGCAAAAAGTAAAATAAAAAGTATACAACACCTACACCATATCACACTAACAGCACCAACTCTACATAAACTGAAATTTTTTTAAATCATATTATGCGGCATGACCGCCAAAACGCTTCTTGACAAAATCCCGATTGCAAGCCTTCTCCAGACAACACACATTAAACCCATCACGAATATCATAAACCATGGTTGTAATTCGCTGGAATCACAATTAAAATCCTAAGCATATATACATACGTATTAACGTGATGTAGACTATATCTTTTTACTCGTGCGGAGCATGTCATGATTCAAAGAAGCAATTTAAGTCTTTCGTGACATTTATTTCATAGCTATAATAGCAAAATTCCTCGGGGAAATTTTCGGGTCAAAAACGGGAACAAGCTTTGCCTCATAACCTGCCACGGAAAAGGAAATAATAAATGAAAGCAATAAATAAAAGCTAAAAGTTAAATGATAAAATGTACAAATAGATAATGCATTACAAAAGCATAAAAATGGTAAACTAGAGTGTTTCTGTTTTGGACCGATGTGACGGTAAATAATGACTAGAAATTATAATTAAACAAATCATTTTGGTAGAAATCCAATTCCTGCAGAAAATACCCTGTAACAAAGGAACAAATGTAGTTACTGATAATAACCAGTAGGGTTTTCTGGCTTAACATTTGCTTCAATGTTGTAGGGATTTTATGGGGGTCATTTTTCGTCGTATTCCGCTTTGAACGTCCTTTTCCTAGTTCCTGGGAAAGTGACATTTAAACAGTCTGGAATTTCTTGGATGGTTGTGGAGATTTTATAAGTGTGTATGGTATAATTGGTAAGGCTGGCCAAAAATCTGCCTCCAACAATCTTAACTCTGCAATCAATGCATCCTTTAATAATGAAGCTAAAACATTTATCATTTTTATAGAAAATGATTTAGCAAATTCGATCTGAAGTAGAAATAATCTCTGCACAAATTAGTTCATATTTTAAGACATGGTGCTACGAAACCCTGTGTTTACTTACCAATGTGTTAAGGGCTTACTTACCATTCTCTTGAAGATAAAGCAGGCGATCTACAAGTACTACTGACTCAATTACTGGTCCCAGAAGCAGACGCAGACAATAAAAGATAACAACATCCTTCCATTTTGCCAACATTTCGTCGTAATTAAAATCTATAAAAAAATAAAGTTTGGGCTTTGAAATGGTACATTTTTTTTATGGCCGCATAAAATTATCCGGGAAATTTTTTACCACTATTAAATAAATTGAACTGATAAAGAAAAGAAAAAAGAATATTAAATACTTTCATGGGATAGGCCTGTGATAAAGTCAAGACAACTTAATAAGACCCTTTGTTTAAACTTGTTTCATACCTTCAAATACAGAAAAATGTCATTACGTCAAAGTTAATCCAGCAAATATTTAAATGTTGTATATATTCGCCAAGAATAAGAAATCTTCTTGGCTTAAGCAGTAATGAATGGCAACGCCATTGACAGAGTGTATATGAGAAGCAAAGGAAGGGGGAGCTCTAAAACGTGTTGGCTTATAAATATAAAACGTTGTTTTCATTACGCATAGACCGAAGCATTATGTTCAGTACAGAACCCCTAGAAAACATTTGAAACCATTAGAGTGTAAGCATTTTTACTTTTCATGAGTCTACAAGAATATATGTGGTGCAAAGTGTAATATCATAAAAAATAAACAAGAATAATGTTGGGCAAAAACCAACGGTCATACAGTTCAAGCCACTGTCCGTTATTTCTCTCAGATAATACAGCAATCTATTAATTATTAAAAAGTTATTTTTATCAACTGCACTTTCGATAAGAGTGACTAATAAGAGACAACTACTCAAAGTAACATTGGGAAAATAAGAGAACTATTTGTTCCTCGGCTCTATCTTGATTCTACCTGGAAAAGGTCAGTCACCTCAACATTGTCAAATACGATTTATTTTGATTTGAATAACCTTCTTCCTCCTTTCCCAGCATTAATCCATAACCGAGGAGTTCTGTCTTCTTCTAAGCACCTTTTATCCTCGTCCTTTCTTATGAATTTCATCCCCGATGGTATTCATTCAACACTTGCGAGGTGTCCCTCTCGATCGGCTCCCTTCAACTTTTATCTCCCGAAATACTTTTGCTTCGCCATTATCTGTTGCATGTAGAAAATGTCTAACCAGTCCTGCTTGCTACATCTTGTCCAATGATTTTTACTCCCAAACTTATTCCTTTGTTTCCCTAATAATCTTGAAAATTCTGAACTTTATAGACTCAGAGGAAGCCATAGATGTAAGAGCTTTATCATGTCATGAGTCGTAAGCTTTTTCTGAACTACGTTTCGAGAGATACTTCTCCTATCGTCAGGCTACTGAAATGATTAGATACGGCTATTTTTATACTTTAATAGTGCGGACGTCAGTGTAGACAGGGCTGGAGTTGTTTCGGGAAGTGGCGCCATACCTATGTTGTGTTTGTTGTGTTTCTTTCTTCAGAAAAAGCTTACGACTCATGACATGATAAAGCTCTTATATCTATTCCTTTGTTGTTATTTCTTATTCTTCCTCTAATACAAATTATCTTGATAATGAAGACTTAACCTTTTTTGAACTCCCACGACATGATTTTATAAATTTTCTTTCATTTTTTGCTTTTTCCATTTACACTTTTTTTCCTCTAGCATTCATTTAACCCATGATGGGGAACGTACGTCTTTGTTAATTTGCTTACCAACATAAACCCATCTTGTTCATCAATTTTTTCGTTTCTCATGTTGCAATGTCGATATCTCGCTTTCTCAACATAAACGAAGAGTCAATAAAAATGAAAATTTCTATGTCCTCTGAATGACGCTAAGACTCAGGTTCTCTCGTGTCGGATAGCTACACTAACAATTAACTTTGAATTTACTTATATTAAGCATTGCACTTACATAGCACAAACATACCATTTTGTGTTAGTAACGTAACTCGTAGTGTGGAAGCTATGAATCACCATTAAGCCAAAAGCGACCACAAGAAATAAACAAATAATTAATTCAGGTTACAATAATAAAGAAAAATACGGTACATTTACCCAGTAAAGTTTAATAAATATCAATTTTTACTTGTTAAATCCCACCTTTGCACACAAAGAATAAAATTATGTCCACTAATAAATTTAACAGGAGAAGGAAAATGGGATGACTTACAATTGACAAAGGGTTGTTCGACTTTTAATCCTATTCTCTTAAGTGCTTCTGTTGCATATCTAAAATTCATGAAAAATAAATGTGTTCATAAAAATGAGTTAATTTATTAAATTAATTCAAGCTTACATGGAGCGTGGTAAATTATTCTTGAAATAGAAATTCGAGTTTTGAGGGGTTTTTTTGAATGATGAAGAATCATACATGGCGTAGTGCCAATAAGTGTGTGGAGCTGCAAAAAGAAGTAAAAAGGTTTAGACAAGAGTTCAGTTGACACTTTGACTTAAAATATACAAATCATTTCATGTAGAAAAGCACTCAAAAGGCATAGTTACACCACAAACTAGCTATCAAAATATCAATAGCAATACTAATGAGTTTTGAGCACTGGTTTAGGCAACAGTAAACACAAAATTATCTGATCGACATTTCCCTGACCAAAACACTACTCGATTGACATTCTGTTTACCAGAAGTAAACATTACGACTACTCGACGGCCATTTTCTGTGCCGCAAGTAAACATTAAGGAAAGTAAATGAGAAATCAAGAAATTTCTCTTTGATTGCTGCTGGACCTTACCAAGTAACCTTAAAAGATACAAAAGCTCCTTAACTAGCATCTTGATAAAATCTCTGATTATGGAAGTATCTGGGAAATGCCTTACAGTCAAGTTTTAATTCCATATTGCACATTTTTCGAATTAAGCTTTCGATAAAGCTGTTCAATATGAAGCCAGCTTGTGCAAAACAGTAACTTAATTCGTGTAATCAACTGTGCAACACCAACAATCCGGAAACAGAAAGAGATAACAGGTTTACTCAAAGCTATTACAATGGTAAAGCCAGTGGAGGGCTTATTAACTTTATTTGGAATAAGATTTATTAGTTTTGCAGAATTTTCTTCTTGTCCAAACCAAGAAAACTGTTTTCCTTCTCCCTTCGCTCCGTTTCTGAGTTACCAAAGCGTATTTCAATTACGTTCTCTCGCAAATTCTACTGATGAAGCAATTAATAATACTTCATATACATCGTTAAAAACATAATACTTACTATACATGTAAGAGCTTTATCATGTCATGAGTCGTAAGCTTATTCCGAGCAACGTAGCGAGAGATACTTCTCACATCGTCAGCCTGACCATAGGAGAAGAATCTCTCGAAACGTAACTCGGAAAGAGCTTCCGACTCATGGCATGATAAAGCTCTTACATCTATGGCTTCCTCTGAGTCCATAAAGTTCAGAATTTTCAAGATAATACTTACTCTTCAAATAATAGATTATGGCTATTCTTTATTCTTTTACACTTAACAGGAGCAAGTATCATCTCAGGGTTTAACTTTCGAATAAGCACTTCAAGTACAGCTCTGTAACAATGTAACTTAAGCCCTGCCGATTTCTCTTCAAGACGAGAAAAAAAATATAAATGGAAGGCAAATTATCACCTTGTAATAAATACTATATCATATAAATGGTAACTGTAGTAAGCGGATGTATTTTTACGCTTCACAGTTTGTATATTCCTAAATCATCACCCGTATTCTAATTGGTCGAAAACCTATCTTAACAGAACTGATTCTGTTTGGAATGCAAAATCTGTATGCAGTGCTCTTACCATTGCATACAATTACTTGAATTAACGAGACGGAAACAAAAACGTGGCCAGCATAAAAGGACGACCAAATAAGAGTAAAACTTTTCAGTAAGGGAAAATGCAGCACGATTCGGGTTTGGTTGAAGGTTCCTGAATAGACCAAGTGCTCGATACCACGTGTTTCTGTTATATGACCCCGCCTTTTAATATAATCATTTATTGCAATGACATTCATACTTTTAACATATATTTCTGGTGGCTTGACTACACATATTATCTTGTGTCAAAAAAGCTTTAAAAGCTAAGCGTTCTTATCACTTGTTACAACAACAACTGAGACTGAACTGCTAATACAGTTCATAGAACCGTACATATGTAAATACTAATACCTCTAACTAATGTGAACAGATATATTATTTTTAATGGGAACAAGTTATAAAAGCAAAGGTGATGTAACAATTGATTTTCTACATAAAAATCAATCCCTTTTAGAGCATCCAGTCGAGTCCAGTTGAAGTCACTTTAGAGAGACACGGGTTATCATCACAACTTTAATTTTCCAAATTTTGCTCCTATAAAACCCTTATAAACGATCTCCCCTTATAGTCATTCCCCTTTTTCTACTCCGCTTATAATTTGCTTTTCCTTTATAAGTGGCATGCTTTGTGTGGGGGTTTGGGTTTCTGGGGTGGGAGTGGGTGTGGGTGTAGCGTTTTTTATTTATACATATTTTCGGAGGTAGAACTGGAAAAGGGAAAAACAAAATAAATAAAGTACAAAAAAGTTCAAATAAGAAAAGTAACCCTCCTTTATTAAAGCGGCTTCCACCCTTGCTTAGGATAAAAAAAAAGAAAAACGTTTTCAATCCGGAACGGAAAAATACCCTTTATACAGTCACATCTGAAAAATTTAGGGCATTTCTTGTATTTCTTAAAAAAACATTCGCCAAAAAGTAGAAAATATTACAAAACCAGAATTTTCAAGAGTTCTTATCTTAAGAATCTTTGTAAGATAATAAGTAATTTGTTTGATTCATCTGTGTGTACTGTATTTCCTGCTCAAAACAAGACTGTTTACGTCCGCAAATGAAAACGCTCTTTGCCTACCAATACCAGACTTTTTTGCTACTTTCAAGATTTTTAAGTCTTCTTAATATTTTTATACTACACTATTACCCAAAAAAACTATATGTGTTTTATTCTCATAATACCATTGTTGTAATTTCTTGTCCCAGACCTTCATGCATGAAATGTTTAATGATATATAAAAGATAAAATATTTAATATTCAAATATATTATAATATCTATATATATTATAATATCTATATATTATAATATCTATATATATTATATCTATATATATTATAATATCTATATATATTATAATATCTATATATATTATATCTATATATATTATAATATATATTATATATATATTATAATATCTATTATATGCATTACAATATATACTGTATGTATAACATATACATACATATATATATACATATGTATGTATCTGTATATCTTGATTATCGTAGAAGAAATATCAGTCACCTTTGGCGAGTAGTTTTCCTCCGCCCATTACACAAGAAGGTGGCGGGCTTTACTCAGCCGATTACAAAAAATTGGCGGGCTTCCTCGATCACTTCTTTGTTTTCAGTATTGAATAAAAAACACGCCTGCTTACAACTTTCTTATTCTAGCGCCTTTGGTCCAGTCCAGTGGCAGCGAAATAGTAATCGAGCCAAATGAACGTTATTTTGATAGCGATTTTTAAATTTTGTACCACTGATCGTTTATTTAAATGTATTTTCCATTTTTTTACAGCTATTTTAGGTAACTCCTTTTAAAGTCACACCTTCTTGCTTAAAAAATATTTAGTGTGATTACAACCGGAGGCGCCTGTAATTGAAATTCGCTCTATTGATACTCCGAATATTCAGAATAAAATTCCAATGTAGCCTTGGAAACCAAACGAGTTATGATGTGTCGAGCAAGGAAATAAAGGAAGAGAAAATGGCTAACTCATTAATTTTCCATACTTCATTTACACCTACATGAAATTAAGTAATTATCATGTGGATTCACTTGATGAGTAATAAGATGTTAATATCATGTTAATTGGAAAGCAATCAAACAACAACAAGAACGGCAAATTCGGTTTAAAAGTGTCTAATCCATCTTCAACCCAAATTACTTAAATTACTAATCTGGGTTTACATAAACCCATATCAGTAATTTGTAAAATAAAAGCAAAATTCCAAAAATTCATTAAGTCAAAATATCAAATTTTTTCATTGTTTTAGTTTTATTATTGAAGAAATTAGCTTAAATATTATTTAAGATTTAAATTGTTCCTTTTGCAATTATATACAATGAAACTTGCACATTTTACCTTCCAGCTTCTCTTTATAACTTTCCCAAAAGTGGCAACCAAGTTCAAATGCATTATATCCAAGTGATGTTGCCTTGGAATGCCGTAAATACATACTTAGTGGATAACCATATTGTTCCTTAGCTGGATCTTCGTAACAGCAACCGTCCTTGTTACAGATAAGCTTCTCATGCTCATTTTCGGCAGATCGCAATTGTTTGGATAAGCTGTTCTCAACAAAACAGTCATCTGAAAATGTACAGCAAACGTCGGATATAATTTTTCCGTCTTCTTTACCTTCTAAGTCACGTTCCTTGCCTGTTAATTTCATATAACAACATCCTACTAAAACAATTCCTTTGATATCATCACATCTTTCAAAAACTCGAAGCAACGTTGACGCAAGATCTCCACAAGTATGTAAACCAACGAGCACAAATTCATTATTTCCGATATCCTCGGTAGAAAAACTATGATTTTCCACAGCTTTACCCTTGTTACAGACATTTCCTTTAGCTCCTGCAATGTACTCTTCCGTTCCTATTTTCAAAGAACAAGTTGAATCCGTCGAGGTGGGTTTTCTTTCGCAGAAACAGCCTCCAAAGTAGGCATTTTGATCTTGATATGAAATATTCATGTTATGATTTGATACCATAACAGAACCGCCGTCAGGATTCATAAGATGACATTCATTTCTTGTTTTAATCAGACTAAGAAATACAGACGTTGAAATATTCAAGTCTATCTAGAAGAAAATAAACCACTTAAAATTACAGATTTCAAATGTATGTACAAAAAAAGGTTTTACATTGGAATTAGTATTAGGATACACACATGGCTGTTCAATTGACATGTAAATTAATGGGAATAATAACAGAAATTGGACAACATAATAACAGAAATTGGATAACATAATAACAGAAATTGGACAACATAATAACAGAAATTGGATAACATAATGACAGAAATTGGACAACATAATAACAGAAATTGGACAACATAATAACACAAATTGGATAACATAATAACAAAAATTGGACAACATAATAACAAAAATTGGACAACATAATAACAGAAATTGGACGACATAATAACAGAAATTGGGTAACATAACAACACAAATTGGACAACATAATAACAGAAATTGGATAACATAATAACA
>RDPX01000153.1:1914360-1928049 GCA_003991215.1 Morbakka virulenta
ATTATTATTATTATTATTATTGTAAATAATTTAATAGGATAACTATGCCAGTACCTATATACTGTTATCATGTAGGTCCTGTAACAAAAAAATATGAAAATATACAAATATAGTGGTTTAGGAAAAATAAAAAGTTGGTATCTATTTTGTCTACATATGAACAATTCAAAATTACAATTGCTCTTTGGCTTTTGTCTTTAAAATACTAAGAGACTTTTCCAATCTTAAATCTATTGGAAACTCGTTATATAGCTTGGCACCTGCGAAAACGAACGATTTTTGATATATTTCTAATTTCGTAGGTGGAAGTCTCAAAATGAATTTTTAGTTTTTCGAGTGTTTTGAGTATGTTGAAAAAGTTTGAAATAATTTTTAAATCATCGCACACTTCTTCGTTGAAACACTTTCTCATATATGTACATGCTCTATGGAACAGTCTCTGTTAAATAGATTGTACATACGAGTTGTTAACTAGACTTTTATATCTATTTTCAAGTGATGCAAGTTTGCATTTTGGGGTCTCCGTCTGAGAGATGTGAAAATTACCACAAAACTTTGTTTTCATTCGTTAGAGTTCCTTACAGAGGAATTGCTTTTTAATAACCTAATGTAAAATTAAAATAAATAAGACGAGAAAAAGTAAATGGTATCCTGCTTAGTATTAATGCCTAATCTTTGGAGTTGTTCAGTTTTTTATACTTTATATTATTTTGGTTTGTTTATGCTCAATGAAACTACATGCTGATTAAAATTATTATCTATAACTTGTATTTTGGGGGTTTTTCGTCTTATTATCCTAATCAGTGTATGAAGTTAAACACAAGTCTTAGGGTAAACAAAATTAATAGAGACATATACATTTTCATCCGCAGATTTAGATAAGAGATATCTACAAATAAGATAATTTAATTAATTTTAATTAATTAATTTTTAATTAATATGTCTAGGAAACAAATCTATCTTCACTCTTTTTTATATTGAATAACATATTAATTGTGTGCTGTCCAAAATTGAATATTGGTTATTCAAAAAAAACCTTTTTTCTTGAGAAAAGTTATGCAATGATCTAAATATCTAACCCAGCATATTTCTAAAAGTACCTAAAAATAGTTTTCAAGCTTTTATTGTTATGTCCATTTATAATCTTGAATATTATTGATTTTATGGACTTAGTGGAAGCCACACTTATTATATACGAGCTTTATCATGTTATAAGTCGTAAAAGCACAAGAATCACATCAATTTTATTTCCTACATAATGGCAGAAATATGACTTTCAGTACTACAGTAAGGAACGCAAGAAATATAAGACAGATATATTGCAACTCCTCAAAACAACTCGCTGCCTCTCACCACGTAGTCGATGTACTGTAATGGTATCGGTAACTTTGGGTAGGCTTCCGTATAATTCTTAGTGTGTAATATGTTGCTTCCAGTTGACATTATTAATGTATCAAAGTATACTGGGTCCATGTCTCTGTTCCATAAAGCAGTATACTATCAACTGTAGAGTGAAAATTAATTTTCTGCTTGCATGGTAGCAATGATCTCCAGACGATGTCTATTTTTCTTACTGCTGCCCAGGCCTCTGTTTTCCTTATCTTTAGTTCTTTTGCTGAATTGTCTATCCACGACTCTAGATATTGGAAGTCATCTACTTTTTCAATTGTTGTATAGTGCTACTCTTTACTCATTGCTATTTCTCCAGAAGCTGCAGGATATTAGTTTTCAAGTTCTTAGTTTGTTATGAATACCATTTCCTTTTTCTCCTTTAATTGGTCTTGGGGCTGTTATTCAGTTTCCATAAATCACTCAAATCCTTTGTAAAATTTCTCTTTCTTTTTTCCGAACTTGATTTTTCCCATTCTTTTATAAGCATACCAGTCATATTTTCTGTGATAATATTTTTTCTTCCATATCAGAAACATCATAATCGAATTATATTTATTTGGGGTAGCATATTGCAATACATATAGCTTCACGTTGGACATTAATTTGTAATATACCAGCTCTTGACGAAGCCTAAACTCTTCCTCTTTCCAGCCCACTAGGTAACTTTGATGATAAGTTTAACAGCTCAATCAACTGTTAGCTGAAAAGAGATGTTACTTTTTCTTAAGCTTAAATAAAATTGATAAAGAAAGAACCAATATATTTCCAAAAGTAAACCTGTGTACAATGCGCTTTGACGAGCGCATTGTACGAGCTATTAATATATGTCGTTCTTTTTCATTACTTTATGAAAATTGTGCTCCAGTTGTCGTAATTCTCTCAAGAAATTAATTGACTTAAAGAAGTTAGTTTATTGTATTTCTTCATTTATTTTGTTCTTTTGTTTATTCTTATTGATGTCTCTTCTTATTGTTTTGCTATCTAATACCTTAATTTGTTGGAATCGTTGTTAAAACAAAAATAAATCATAATGAGCACTGTATTCTAATGACGTTTGCTTTCTTATTTGTACCTCTTAGTTTGCAAATTACGATTTTTCCAGCTTTCAAAATTCTTTCAGTAGGTAATTATTTATTTAGATAAATATTTACTTATATATAGTTACTTACGTGTATATATATATATAAGATAAGATAAAACACGAAAAATAAGAAGTGTGATTGCAACTAATAGTTTCACGATATTTCGATCATCAGGCAATAATGCAATAAATACTGTGCATGGTTTTAATAAACAAATAAAGTAGGCGGCTCATCAAAAATAATAGTGAAATTACAGGTGGTAACGTATTACAAGGTGTTAATATTCTGCGAAAGGAAGAAAGAAAGGGGAAAAAAAGAAAGCATGTACAGTATTTGTAGCATTATTGCCTGATGATCGAAATATCGTGAAACTATTAGTTGCAAGCACACTTCTTATTTTTCGTGTTTTATCTTATATTGCTCTGCTTTATGCATTGAGCACTTTTTGATACGAATACACAATATTACAAAAAAAATATATATATACACACACACATATATATATATATATATATATATATATATATATATATATATATTTGTGTAATTTACGCAAACTCAAAAAATATATATTTGTGTAATGTACGCAAATTCAAAAAGTCAAGCATTACAATAATATTCAATGACATTACTTGTAGCCAAAAGGACTCGACCTTACCACCATCTGAACAGAAAGTCGAAGATTAAACCATCCATTTTTCAAAAGTCAATAGTTCGTAATATATATATAAAGACAGAAAATAAAATAAATATATAGATACTTAGACAGATCGATCCGTAGATAGATAGATAGGTAGATAGATACAGGGACAGATTAATCTAGAATTGTACCATATTATCTAGTAATGGGTATAAAAATATCTCACACCGGGGATTATTTATCCTATATAGCTTCCTTTTTTATTCTATAAATTAGCCTATTTGGGTATTTTATGTCTAATTTAACAATTCTAAATGTCTATGGGTCTCAAAATCAGAAGACAAAGTAGGACAAAAATTTTACTTGTGTGAAGACAAAATTCCTTGTCAATGTATGTGTTTTCGAAATGAAAATATTGAAATAATATAGATATTAATTAGAAAGTGTAAAAGTCTCAACTGTAGTGATTTAATTGAACCTGAGTTTGGTTGGAGAGCTAACCAAAATTCAACGCTTTGTGCATCAGTTATTTTTGCTTCTCATACTACATCTTATCTTATATTGTTCTCTCCACCAAATAAAGCGTTCTTATCATCGAAAGAATTCATGGTGATGTTGGTGTTGGTAATGAAGATGAATGTAAAAATGGTAAGGGCAATATGAATTTGCATTTTTGACTTAGGAATATGATATAAAATAGATGGAGAGAATTTACAGTTATCTAGAAGTGATATTATGTCTACAATTCTCTGGTCTTTCCACTTTTTTATATTATTTTCCCAGTTTTTCTTGCCTTGTATGTGTGTTAATATCACTAACCTGGAAAAAGAAGTCCTTTTCATGGTGACAGTCTCATCTCTATATACGTAATTGGGATGAGATGTCCAATGATAGGCTGCTGGGGAAATCACAGATCACTGAAATGAAAGATGTGGAGAGAATATGGTTTGTTAAGGACGAGCACCGATAGCTATCTTTGTTGATCATGTGACTATGAGAGCCATAGACATCGGTTCGTATTCAGTTCAGTACGGAGATATTACACTTTACTACAATTCCATTCCCTCTCGATCCATTTGGTTTTATTTACATCTAAAAATTTATTTCAAAAATTTTGATCGTTTTTATAGCTTATTTGCATTATTAAATATGACTTAAAATGACGAAGACTTTATCTAAGACAGGTAAATATGTGGCTTGGATTATGGGGTGCATTTTAGAAATCATGTAATCAACCATAGTCAATTTTACCATAAGCAAAAGATAATTATTATTTTAGTCTACATAGCTTGCATTTGTATTGGAGTAGTAAGACCATGGATATCTTTCACGGAACAAGAAGAACATTATCTACTTGTAGAATCAAAACAAAAGTAGCACATTATGTCTTTGTTATATAACACTATCTTTCAAATGTACACATGTACTGTAAAAATAGATAGTTATATCTATATATAATATACAATAAAGATTCTAGGTAGTAACCCAGTATTTCTATTGTAAAATAGTTTAAAACAGTAAGACAGTAAAACAGTTTCCTAACGCCTACATTCAGTTAAAAAAAACAGGGAATTCCTATAAAAATACTTTCTTCATATCAAAGTTGGTTACCAAACATTTTCAACAATAACAGTTTTCTAGTCAATCTCCTTTTCGTTCTTATTTCTTGTCTATCTGTCCTAATTGTCACAAGCATAATAATTACTGTGTTTCAATCATTATCAACATATTTTACAAGTGAGACAAGTTAACAAGTTCATTTCGTTGAAATTAGTTGTACTGCACTAGAAAATAACCAGAAGACGTACCTCTTTGAAACAACACAAATGAACAGTTGCACCTTCTCATGGTCATATTTTCAAAACACTCTTTCTTGCAGCCTAACCGTGAGTATCTTTGATAAAGGTATAGCTTCTGTCTTGTTGTACAGCGCGACGTAGGAAAGGGAGGTTGAAGAAGATGTCTCTAAACAAAAGCAGTTTCACACACAAACAAATTTATTGACCATTTGTAAAGTATTACATATCTATTTATCAAAGAACAGAAACACTTGCAAATGATAAAAGCAAACTGATCCAGAAGAACATTATCTACTAGTAGAATCGAAATAAAAGTAGCACGTTATGACTTTGTTATATAACACTATTTTTCAAATTTACACATGTACTGTAAAAATAGATAGTAATATCCATATATAATACACAATAAAGATACTAGGTAGTAACCCAGTGTTTTTATTGTAAAATACCTCTATTATCTAATGTAGCCAAATCTCTGGAAAACCAGCATATCGAAACAGACTGAACTTTTCCGATTTTGAAAGGTATCAGTCATTCAGAAGTTGACATAATGTCATATTTCAATAAAAAACAATAGGTTTTGGAGGGTATAGAAATACTTAAATAACTTTCAGATAAAGAAAATGTAAAGTTTAATAAAGAAAGCTGGGAAAGGATATTTTTTATTTTTGGTTTTCTTTTTGCAATTATACAGTTCAAAATACAAAAACTGTGCAGTTATTCCCTAAATCATCGCCTGTCCGTTGTTTAAAAGTTTTCTTTCTTTGTCTTTTCTTTTATGTGGAACAAATAGAAAGTTTGATAAGAGCTACCAGGTATTGTCTGTTACATTAAGATATTGGTTGCTTAGCCTGTCCATTCTTTGAGGTTTGCCTGTAAACAATTAATACATAAATCTTTGTCACCTAATACCTTTCTTATCTATTACCTCCATTACTTGATATATCCATTCCCTAATACCAATTCGACTTCAAATCTTCATCATACAGCTTCTTCAATATCTAGTAAATCAATGTTCCACTTCTTACAATGTTTAATACATTTATTATCTAATAGCTCCATCAATTTGTCCATCAATTGCTAGCTTCTTCCTTGTTTAATAATTTTTAGTACTTTCTTTACATATTTTTTATCTTACATAATGACTCACATGGAAGTAAAAATACTAGGAGTAAAGCAGTTTCCAAATGCCTACATTCAGTTAAAGAAACAAGGTATTTCTTTAAAAATAGTTCCTTGATATCATAGTTGGTTAATAAACACTATAAACAATAAAAATTTTCTGGTAAATCTCTTTATCGTTCTTATTTCTTGTCTATTTGTCTTAATTGTCACAAGTATAATAAATTAATAATTTTATAGATTTTGGATACAATTATGCACTTACCTTTCATCTACAGAAAAAAAATATATATATATATATATACACAGTATACTGAAGCGCCTTTTGTCGTCATTTACTATCTTGGCTCAAGCATCACCGACAATCTCTTAGATACCGAAATTAACAAGAGGATCGGAAAGACAGCCACAACTATTGCTCTTATAGCATCCTGAGTGTGGATAAATCCAAAGCTGAGATTGAAGAGAATGATCGCTGTGTAATATGCTTCCATCTTCACTAAGCTGCTTCACAGCAATGAGACGTGGACTACATATATCAGACAGGAAAGGAGCTGAACATCTTCCATTCAAGACGTATCGGCCACATCCTGGGAATTTACTTGCAGGACGAAGGACCCAACACTAAGACCCTGTCTTGAGCTGCTTTTACAGCATATTCCTTCTGCTAAGATAGTTTCAACTCCGATAACTGGTCAGGATAGGCACATGCCCCAAAGACATCATTTATGGAGAGTTGTCCTCTGGGAGAAGAGCCAACTGACGGTCACAACTGCGTTACCCTGACATGATCAAGAACGTCATGAAGGCCACTCACATGAGCATATAGCATTGAAAGAGGCGTTTCAATCATCCTTCAAAGTGTAGAGAGGACTGGCTCATTGCCTCAAAGCAGGAGGGGATAAGCTATTGGATGTTGCCGCAGAGAAGCGAGCCTGCAGAAAAGACAGCAACAACTTTGATAGAACTGTGACTATATTCAGATGTGACCATATAGCTAGATAACTAGATTTGGATATAGATGTAGATATCGATATAGACATAGATATAGATATAGAAACAGATATAGATATAGATATAGATATAGATATAGATATAGATATAGATATAGATATAGATATAGATATAGATATAGATATAGATATAGATATAGATAAAGATGCGGGCACCTCTATGACATCATTGATGTGAATATTGTTTTAAAACCATTAACAATACCTTATTAGACCAATTTAATGATCAATACCATGTCTTAAACAAACAAGTTACTTGCCGGCCTTATCAATGAACAGAGGGTTGCATAAAAGAAATGAAATAGAGCAAACAAAGCTTCCTAAAAGTTAAAAATAGCTAAGTCTGTTTAAAAGCGCTATTAATTCTCTCTAAATTTGTTCCATAAAATGCTTCCTAAGTTGCATAGTACTTAATATAAGAATTAATTTTGAATTAAAAAGATCTAAATAAATTTTGGTGAATAATTTTTTTTTTTGACTTAGTATGTTTGTCAACGTAAATGGTAAAAATAAAAATGTTACGAATTATTAATTTATTTTCTCGCATTTATGAAAAATTGCTTCAGACTTACTAAATCGCAAAGTGCCTAAGAAAAATTTGTGTTATATTGCTCATTATTTCAGAATGTTCGTTGTGGAAGTGACGAATCCACATGGCGGGAATTTCAACCTGCCTTTTAGTCTTTATTCTTACATTTATGACCCACATGGCGGGAATTTCAACCTGCCTTTCATTCTTACATTTATGACAGTCAGTGAAGCGTGAAATAACAACAAAATGTGCAAGAACAAAAGGCTGAACAAAGAAACATTAAATTTAAGTGGGATAAAAGAGGAATACCAACAAGACCTAGCAAACGATATGCGAAAATATGACTTTCAAATTCTGGCAATACAAGAAACACACCTGAAAGGAACAGGTTGTAAAACAATCAACGATGAACAAGGTAATAGTTATGATTTATACTTAACAGGAGCAGAATATAATTCACATCAAGGTGTTGGCTTTGTAGTAAATAAAAATTTAGTGCCCAGCTTTAATAGAATCAATGATAGAATCTGCACCATGCACACTTAGGTAAATGGGAAAGATATTATAGTAGTCTGCGCTTATGCACCCACCATAGCAACTAGTGAAAGAGACCCAAAGCAAAGAGAGTATTTTTATGAGGTCCTAGGTGGAACTATAAGTAAAATAAACAGCAACAACATACTCAATGTAGGAGGTGGTTTTAATGCCAAGACAGGATCTGGCCATAATAACCACCCTGAGGTTGTTGACAAATTTGGTAAAGGCAAAACAAACAGCATTGGCAAAGCACTTATTGAAACTTGTGCCAACAATAAACTAACACTCATAAACACACTATTTCAACACAAAATGGCACGCATAACCACATGGGAGAGCCCAGGAATAAAAGCAGGCAGAAGAAACCCCTATAGGAACCAAGTAGATTACATCGTAATCAGAAACAGAAACAGAGCACTTGTGCTAGACTCGAGATCATATTCTGACTTCAAAACAGACACAGACCACAGGCTAGTTAAAATCAGTCTTAGACTAGGATGGCACCTTTTGAAGAAAACAAACACCACTGAGACTATTGACATGGAAAGTCGTAAGGATGAGGACACTAAGAACCTATATCAACAAACAGTGAAATGTAAATTGTGTAATAAAGAAAAGCAAGAAAGTGGCATAAATGACATTTTGAAAAACATAAAAGAGTCATGTCTCGAAGCAGCTAAAGAGGTCCTAGGCACCAGGAAGGCAAATGAAAGAAACAACATTAAAAGAGTGAAAGTGTTATCAGAGAAACAGAAGGACATTAGAATGAAAATCAACACAAGTACAGACAGCAACGAAAGACAAGAACTAGGCCGAGAGAGAAAAAGGATCATGAACGAGATCTAAACAGAAATAAAAAGAAATAATGGGACCAGAGTCAAGGAACTTATAAAAGACATAGAAAGCAGCAAAAGTTACTCAAGGAAAATGTTCAAAGCTTAAGAAACTTAAAATAACAGAACATAAGAAAAATATAATGGTCAATGGAAAATATAAAAAAGTAATCAACAACAAAGAACAGGTGGATATTATTAAAAATCATTTTCAGTCAGTATTTTACAAAGAAGTAGAGGAAGAGATTGACATTAAACCAGCCCCCATGTCCCCTCCTTTCGATACCACAGAAATACAGAAAGCCATTTCATCATTTAAAAACAACAAGAAACCAGGTATAGACAACTTAAACAGCCACTAATCAAACATGGACCCAATGAAATCATAACAGGAATAACTGAATTACTAAACATTATAGCAGGAACAGGAAACTATCCAGATGAAGTAGACTAAGGTATCCTCATTCCATTACCAAAACCTGGAAAACCCCAGGGTCCACCAGAATATCTAAGGCCCGCCATACTATTACCAACATTGAAAAAAATCCTGGCAATTTGCATGATACGCAGAATGTCAGACAATTTCCAACAAAAGACCCCGATCACTCAAGAAGCCTATCAAACATCAAGATGCACAACAGAACATGTCTTTGCTTTCAAATGTCTTGCAGAAAAAGCAATTACATCAAAAGACTATACCACTCACATCCTCATGCCAGACACCCCCAAAGCATTTAACACAGCCAGTAGAAACACCCTCATGAAAAATCTTGAAGAAATTTTAGATGCAGAAGAGTTACATATGATCGCACTGATTAAGGAAGTTAAACTACAAATCAGATGCAAAAATGACTTTAGTGACAAATTTAAGACCAACATTGGTGTGCCACATGGTGACTGCCTGTCCCCAGCACTCTTTAATCTATATTTGGCTCAGGCTCTGAAACTAGTAAGAAACTCTGTAGAACAAGAACATTTTTATGCTAGGACCTATGAATTTGAAAAAGAGCGCATATCTGACCACATTAAAGAACATAACTATGCTGCACCTAGGGAAATATATATATATATATATATATATATATAAACTATTAACCAACAATACACTGACGACATAGGGTGGGTATCAAATGCAGCTCACATAGTGGACAACATAGAAAAGGAAATACCGGATAAAATAAAGAAGTTGAACCTACTTGTAAAGAAAGGAAAGACTGAGAAATATCAAATCCACAGAAAAGACACGAGTGAAGAATGGAAAAAATGTAATTATCTGGGAAGCCTATTGGATACCATAGAAGACATCAAAAAAAGGAAAGGTTTAGCTATCAGTACCTATAATAAGTTAGATCATATCTTTAAAAGCAACATAAAACTTCAAATCAACATCGGAACCCTAAATGCTTTCATCACCAGTATTTTTCTATATAATAGTGACTTATGGACATTAACGAAAAAAGAAGAACAACAGATCGATGTTTTCCAGCGGAAATTACATGGGAGGCTCATTGACATAAAATGGCCCAAAACCATCAGCAACAAAGACCTCTATGAATTCACAAACACAAATAAATGGAGTACCCAAATCAAGAGAAGGAGATTAAGATTGCTTGGCCATGTATTACGTTTGTCAGAAGAAACACCAGCCAAGCCTGCGCTCAAAGAGTTCTTGCGACCAGTCAAAAAACCACCAGGCAGAACCAAAACCACCTGGTTCAACATCATACCACGTGATCTTGCTGATCTAGGGATCACTTTTATTGAAGCAGAACAGGTAGTTCAGGGTAGAGACTACTGGAAAACACTGACTGCGATGAGAGCCCTGCACACTGTCAACAATGTGAGAAGTGCAGAGTAACAATAAGTGACGTGAAGCACAACAGATATATATATATATATATATATATATATATATATATTACAGAATCTAACCTACTTGGTTATAAGATAATATTCTTACCTATTTTCTTTTAACAGAGATGTATGCAGCAAAACCTGCTGGGACATGAATTCCTTTGTCTAAGTTCGGATATTCCCCAGGCTCCTTTAAAATAACCCAAATACTGTTACCCCTTTCTGGTAACGGCAAGATAATATCTTTTTTCGGCATCTATAAGTAAGATAAAATTAAGTGTCATGTAACTTTTTTAAGTGACACCCATAAAAGCATTTCAGATAAATTTTGTAGACATGAAAAAAATTTGTATCAATTCGGTATAACTGATTTTTAATGGGATTTCAAAGCAAACAACCTCTTGAACAGTAGCTTGTATTTGTAATGTATTTGTAGCATAGAAGGACACATTTTTTCCCTACTTGTCTCCCATATACAAGACACTGAAAGTTGTCTCTCTGTAATTTTTGAACCCCTTTTTGAGGAATAAATGTTAGCTTTGCGCAAAGTTTGATAGATTTCAGTGGTGTTTTTTCTTAGTAATTGCAAAATAACATTACAAAGCGGTCCTTATCAGTTTGTATGACTCAGACAAATTCACTTTTAAAAAGGTTATTAATGAATCTACGGTAAGGTGGCTTGAAAACCCTAAGTTCCTTTTTAAATCCCTTCTCTCCTCGAAAGAAAAATTCAACTATCATCAATTTCGAGTGAAGACCTCAATATTTAAATACTATGATCAGCATAATTTCAAGCTAGTGATATGTTTAAGCGTAAATTAGCAAGTAGTTTATTTAGGAACATGTAAAGTGAGATTGAATACCTTACTACCTTATTTTATATCTTTCTATAAATAGTTTACCCCTTTCTCCTCTATTTCAAAAATTATCAACTGTTAACTGACTAGGAGTATATAATAAAATTCAGCAACATATAAAATTGTATACATTCATTTAATATCTAATTAATTTTGCTTCCTCACTTGACATTTTTTTTTAAATCCTATTCCATAATCGTATTTTCATTTAAAGACTCAATTGGAAATCAATCCGGCTACCCCAGCTAAAAGTTTTCGTAAAATGCTTTTGTAATAATGTATGTTAAAAACAAATTTCAAATACTGTAAAAGTCAAGGCAACCAATTTGAATAATCAATCGTAAACAAAAATCAACAAAGGATTTCCAACAAGCACATTTTGAAAAAAGATTTGAACATTGTTAGCTTTCTGCAAAATTTGATCGAGTTAAGTGAAACTCAGTCTTAGTAAATGCAATATTTTATTACACAGCGGTGCTTTTCGGTTTCTATGACTCAAACAAATTCACCTTATATTACGCTATTGATGATTTAAGGTAAGATATTTTGAAAAGCATATGCCATTACGAGATTTCTTTTGATCTAAAAACGGTGGGGCCTAAAGTTTCATCGCTTTTCCACTATCTTCAAAACTACCAACTGTGAAAACAATTTATGTGTTAAAACACATCAATATTTATAATTGTTTACATTCATGTGATATCTATTTCAATTTGCTTTGTTTCTCAGCATTCTTCTTAAAATTCTTTCCAATAATGAGCATATAGTGCTTCCATTTGAAAGGAAAAGTCAATTTCAAATCAATATGCCCACCCAGCTAAAAGTTCGATTCTTATTTAAGAGACCAAAACTTTCCCTAACAAAAGACAAGTTGTCCATTTATCAATAGCAATTTGTTTCAAATCTATTTATCGATTAATACTTTACAACATACCGTGAATACACTAATTTTTACTTTTGACCAGCCACCATTCATTTATTCTTTTGTTGAATTTGACTACTGTACCCTTGTTTTCCCTACAACTATTGCAGTCTCTAATTACTTTAAAAACCTTTGAAGTTATTTCCATTTGAAACAAAAACCAATGACTAGTTTTAGCTATCAGTAACGCAACAGGGTTTGTTTAAATTGATGTATGTGATTAATTGTAATGGTAATTACAAAACGGAAAGTAAAAAAGCTGTTTCTTGACTGTCAACTGAAAAGGAAGAATGTCAAAGGAACTTCAGTGATACCTCGCTTTAAAACATCTCATTTTTCCTAAGCTGTGACAGCAATGATATCGTTAAGACATCAAAGACATAGCTACCACTTACCTGCATTTTCCTCCATCCTCCAGTGCTTTATTTATTTCTCCCATTTACATTTATTTGCAGATTAAATATTTCTCCGATGGTATCACGCCAAGCTCTAAAGCCTGCTTTCTCCTTAGTGATGATGTTTTTCATTTGAGATTAAAGTCTGTTTTGGATTACTTGTAGCGTAACTTTGATAAAATGGGTGTTGAGATCAATGGTGCGAAAATTCTGACAGAACTGTAACTTTTCCTTTTTGTAAAGTAATAGCAAGTGACTGCCCATGCTACAGACCAGGTTTCTGCGCACCAACTATGCTTTCATAAAGCAATGAGAGCTAGAATTACAACTTTATTAACATTTCAGACTAATTCTGGAAATAAGTTGTAGATTTCTGCGGACTTGACTGCTGTCTTTACTTCCGCGCGTACGAAATGATGCATCTACTAGCTTTGCATGTGTGCCATTCAGAAATTTTGGATTTTCACACAGCTGTTGCTTAATTGTTGCTGAGTAGTATGTTGTCCGTCTGTCCTTGTCTTCTGTTGAGTGCTCTCCAAACTTGTTCTTGATGCCTGCGGGTCTACTATTCTTCTATGCAGTTATTTTTTTACCGGACACAAAACATACTGTTATTTGTCAACTGCATTATCCAGTATGATAAAAATTGTCACTGTTTGTGGATGAAAGGGAATTCATTATCCCTGTCGTTATTTGGACAAGGCCAAACGT
>RDPX01000154.1:0-18749 GCA_003991215.1 Morbakka virulenta
GGTGTGGCAGCAACAGCTAATTTGAACGCATTGCCATAGCTAGAGCGCAGAGAAACCTCCAATTTCAGGGGGCGGATAGGGCCCATGAAGCAATAATGATGAAAATAAAAAAACCGATAATTTTTGTAGTATTAAGCGAAACAGTCCCTTGAAGGTAATAGTAATGTCCTACGTTGGCGATTTGCGTTATGTAATTTATTCTCATTAAGATGTAGCTAAAAACACAACACATGTTTGAAACACATGAGCCATAGTTACCATAGTAAACGTCACGGAGAAAGGCCGCGGCGACGGAGCAACAGGTTTGTGATATTTAGCCAAAAATTAGAGGCGCCAGGTGCCTGTATGCAGCCCTATTTACTAGACCTGAAAATAGAGAAATTTTAAATATCCAGATATAGGCGCCGCGCCTTAATGCGAGATTATAGGGTAAGAAGGACCAATTGAATCCTCATTATTCCGCACTATGCCCCCCTTCATTTCGACACATCCTAATGCGGAATGATGCGGAAAAATTCTTTATAAATCATGGTAATTTTGACTAAGTTACATTCGTGGCTGAAAAAGTACTGCATTTCCAATGCGTGACTAACGGGGCAATTATAGACAATCTCGTTTGGCAAGAGGACTAGGATCTGGATTACAGGGGTAGGTAGGAATGTGAATTAAGAAAAAATACAGAAATTCTTAATAAGGTCAATAGGATGTTATGTTGGTCCACATTTTGTAGTTGGATTACTTAAGGATTATGCCGTTTTCGATTCTCTTAAAAAAAGCGATGACAGAAGTAAACGTGATTCTTGGGGGCAGTCTTCCAGTGTGCAATCTTCTGGGGGCAATCTTCCAGGGGGCAATCGTCTAGGGGGCAATCTGCCGGGGGGCGATTTTCCGGGGGGAAATTCACCGGATACCGTCTTGAGATGTAAAAAAAACGGTTACAGGAAAAACATTTGCAATCTCAATGGGGAAATTAACTTGCCATTTATTAGGAAAAACAAGAAAGACAGTTATACCGTTAATGTGATAACTGGGGTTAAGTGTTCATGCGAAAAAGTATGTAAAGGATTGAAAGGTTTAAAAAATTCACGAAACTATCAAGTGATTAGAGGCTTTGAGGAAGAAAAGTTTGAACAAATACCTGAAGACATTTCAAACAATAGTGAACCAACAACAGTATTGTCAAGTGGAGAACAGCTTGGAATTAAAGAGGGAACACGACTCCCAAGGTCAAATCACCAATGGGAAATTGCTAATAGCTGTTTTCAATCGATTTTTGCATCTGTTGAGTTGAAACCTTCGACGATTGACTCCGTTATTAGATTTATGAACGATTCGATTTATGAACACTTTAAACGTACATGCGGCACTACATATAAGAACTTCGACGATGGGTACCAAAGGAAATATCAAGACCGCAAAGTTAACAATTGAAAAAGGACTTAAAATCACTTAAAAAAGCAACGCATCGGTCATGGAAATCAAATAGCTTTCCTATTTGCTTCGCCAAAAATTGACTTCTTCTCATAAAACTCACACTCTATCTAATCACGATAACTTCATCTCCAAAAACGTTTGGGGTTACGTAAAGTGTGTGCTGCAAAAGAGCTCTTCAATACTTCCTACTTTCTCAGAAGTCTGTTGCACCCAATACTTTTCAAAAATACTCTCATCGACAATTCCTAACAAACAGTTTAAAATTCCATCATGGATACCGTCATTTAAGGAGCCCGAGCACTGATCAGCACTGATCAGCACTGATCCTCCATCATATATAAAAATCACATCAGTTATTCGTCGTATGAAGTCATCTGCCTCACCATGCCCACCAGATAAAATATCCATAATTTGCTTTAAACGATGTCCCTATCTACGGTATTTCCTCACAGAAATAATTAAAATCATATGGATTTCTGGCAAAGTTTTTCCTGAATGGACAAAGGCCTGTACGATTTTAATACACAAGAAGGGTAACAGGAGTGATGTGACTGTACGAGGGCTGTCTCCCAGAACCGCTCAAGCCGTAGCTGACGACCGTAGGCGATGGAGAAGTCTTGCTGCCCGATATCCTGAACGGGATTGGAGGACCTAAGGTCTAAGGTAAGGAAGGGTAACACCGATGACCCTTCTAACTTTCGACCGATTACTCTACAAACGGTTCCATTAAAAGTTTTTACATCCTGTTTGCGTGACTCTGTATTTGAATACCTGAAGGATAATAACTTCGTTGAACATGAGATTCAAAAAGGCTTCACATTTAAAATATCGGGTACTTTAGAACAAACTACAATGATGGCTCATGTAATAAACAAGGCTCGCACTAATCAACGCTACTTAGTCATTACACTTTTAGACCTAAAAAATACTTTTGGTGAAGTTTATCATAACCTAATAACATCTGTTCTCGATCACCACCATATACAGACAAAATGAAGTCTTTAATCACCAGTCTTTACACTGAATTTAAAACAGCATTTATCACTGATCATTTTACAACTGAAGCCATAACAGTTCGTCATGGGCTTTTACAAGGAGATTGTCTTAGTCCACTACTCTTTAATATGTGTTTTAACACATTTATTCAATATATTAGGGCTGAAAAGTACAAGCAACTTGGTTTTTCACCTCACGATAAGAATGATCGCATGTTCAATCCTGTACACTGGTTTCAGTTCGGTCTACTACGACGCCAGTAATGTTCACCCCTTTCTCTCTTGGTCGAAGAAAATTTGACAAAATGAGCTACCACAGTTACCCGGTTGTACTAGTATTCCCAAGATAAATGTGCCACATTCGGAATTAAAAAATTCACTACAAGATCTCTTCAATTTCAACCTAAACTTTTTGTTAATAATGAAACTGTACCTCCTGTAGCCATGGGGGATGCCTTTAAGTATCTTGGACGTTACTTTGACTTTGAAATGACCAATCAGTGTCACAAATCCAAGCTTCTGTCTGTTTTACTAGATCTTCTTAAACAAATTGATTCCTTGCCTATCCATCCAAAACACAAACTGCGTCTCTATAGTAAATTTGCCCTCCCAAAGGTTTCCTGGCATCTTACTCTTTCAAATGTTTCTAAAACTTGGGCGGCAGAAAATCTCGACAACCTGGTCTCTAAATACATACGCCAGTGGTTTGACCTGCCCATAAGTGCCACTCTTAGCTCCACTATTCTTTCCAAAAATCAATTTGGACTCAACTTGCAGCTACCTACCACAAAACTTCTACAATGCCAAATTGTCACCCGTAATGCTCTGAAGTTGTCACCAAATGATAATACCCGAACATTGTGGAAAAACACAAGCAATAGTACCAATATACAACATGATATTTATAAAAATACAAAAGAAGTTCTGAAAGCTGTGCAGACAGAAAACAAGGAGCGTTTACAAAGTCATCTTAAAACTCAAGGTACAATTCTCTCATTTCTCTTTGACAACGCAACTTCAAAATATAACAAGTTTTGGTCTGAAGTTCAAAGTAAGCTGCCCAAAAATATCTTCAGCTTTACCATTTGTTATTTGAATAACACCCTGGCAACTCGTAAAAACCTATCTAAATGGTAACTTAGTCTATCGTCTTCATGCTCTTCCTGCTTTGAACCAGAAACCCTTTTTCATGTTGTTGCCGGCTGCAAAACGTACCTTCAAGAAGATCGATATACTTGGTGACACAACTCAGCATTACAGCGTTTAGCAGAAGCTCTCAAATCTCTTGAAGGCTGTACAATATATGCTGATATCTGTGGATTCTTATCACAATTCATTATAACTGGAGATGGCTTGAGGCCTGATTTGCTCTTAGTTGCTCCACAACAACAGCTATACATTCTTGAATTGACGGTGGGGTATGAAACAAACCTGGATAAAAATGCTTCTCGCAAATACGAAAAATTTTGTTCTTTGATTCGTGATTTAAAATCCAGCTTTTCGAAAGTTAGTTTCGTAAATTTCTCCATGAGCTCTTTAGGTATATTCGGTCAATCTTGTATTACTTTCAGTAAAATGTGCAACGCTTTGAACATCGACAATAAACACGAGCGCTTTCTTTCAACCAAACTTTCTAATATAATCATTGGCACCATATACTACATATTCTGTCGTAGAAATAAATCATGGACCAACCCTGAACTATTGTCGTTTTATTGATTTTGTTAGTAATAGATTTAATTTTGATTTATGTTAAATAGGCAAGCCAATGTAAACTACCTTGATTAGTGAGGTTTGTAATTGTATGTGTTCAGATGAAAAAATAAAAAGTTTTCATTATTATTATGTCTTTTCAAATTTCTTTTAGAGTGCGTAAAGTTTGGAAACTACGTAACACCGGGTTATTACTCATAACCTGAGGTATTATGTCGTTCATGTATGTTTCTAGTTTTCTAGTTTTTCGATTCCTTCACAGAGAAAGTGCTTTTCTGAGAATGTGTGCCGTTGAGTTTAAAACTATTTTCTTGATTTCTGGCAATTGAATATTTCCCGGGATTAAATCGACGTATTTTCGAGTTCCTTTCTTTACCATACCAAGGGCTCCTACAATAACCGGTATTATCTTCGTTCTCATGTTCCATATCCGACTGATCTCGATTTCTAAGTCTTTATATTTACCAAGCTTTTCAAACTCCTTGGCAGTGATGTTGTTGTCGGATGGGACACTCATGTCAATCATCTGGCACTGCTTCGTCAATTTATCCTTTATGACAATGTCNGAAATAAACCATGGACCAGCCCTGAACTATTGTCGCTTTATTGATTTTGTTAGTAAAATATTTAATTTTGATTTTGTTAAATAGGCAAGCCAATGCAAACTACCTTGATTAGTGAGATTTGTAATTGTATATGTTCAGATGAAAAAATAAAAAGTTTCCATTATTATTATTATTAATAATAATAATATTATTATAATAATAATAATTTTTTTTTTTTTCATGTTTTGATTTTGTGTTGAATTTTGTTCGATCTAGGTCAGATCCCACTCAGGGACCTCAGGCAACAGAAAGCTTGAGGCTAATGTCTTGAAAAAAGAAATATTCAAAGTTATTTTTACTAAGATATTTCTTAAAATATCTTTATTTATCTTTATTTAAAAGTTATTTAATTAATGTATCAAAAAATATATTATGTAAATTTTTAAAAGTTAGACATCGTCATCAGTGTTTGTGCATTATTCATAACAGTTAGTTCCTGAAGATCTGGCAGTGTTGGAGCACTGAATGGTACAATTTGAATACTAAATTTTTTCACGATAACCAGCACAATGCTGAGTAATTTTGGCTAGTCATTGAACATTCTGATAATTATCCTGCTAACAATTTGATGTCATATGAACCCGGAGATCTTTGCTTTGTGACATACCTTTAAGGTCCCATTGCTTTATTTGTCAGAAATAATAATTACAGGTATTATCATTGCGTAAAGAGAGTCACTTGGGGTTAATGTAACCTGACAACAGAGTGAAAAAGGTCGACACCCATAATTTATCTCCTAAATTATAATGCCTTTCTAAAACACCAGTGATTATAATGAGGAAAGGTCTTTTGTATCTGTGTATTACTATGTTAATAATTCATTGATTACTTAATTAACTAATTTTAAAAAGGTATTTGCGGTAATGTTTTTTAAATGCCTTTCATTGTTTAGTAAACTATCATTAAGAAATTGAATCGAATCAGTACACTAAGTGTTAATATCGGGTTTTGGAAATCTATTAACCTTTTATTGCCATAATTAATTAAATTTATATATGCTTGATTGAATGTTTGATTTAGTGAAATGCTACAGCTGCTTTTACTGGAAAATGCAAAAGATGACATGCTTCAGCAAGATGTAGCTTAACAATGGGAATGACAGATCACATTGGAAATTACTTAAACTTTGCTCGTTCTAATGGAAAGAAGTCAAGTTTAATTACGTTTCCTTATACTGTGTTCTGAAGCTCAAACTTTTGTCACTGGCAAAGAAGATTTAGAATAACAGTAAGTCAAACAGTAAAAATACAAAACTAATGGCTTACACCAAAATACTATTTGAAAAGATTATCTGTTCCCCAATAAGATAATATTTTGGTGGTGTTTTTATATAATCCAAAAATCATTTCATGATTTTAAATATGATATTTAATGAAACATCATTTAAACTACTCTCGAACTTTGAAGGAGAGACATTGGAGATTAATCTACAAATGCCCTTCAGAAACTTAAATTTATTGAAACTTTACTTCATGATAATGATTCCGCTCTTGTCTAACAAAATGTGTGAAAAAAATCCTACCTATTGAACTAAAAGATCCTGACAAAGACCCCAGCCAGGCTTTGTGGGTCTACTTTGAAAAAAATTCGAGATCGGTTACACACTTTAAAGCCAGGTTATTTGAGAGATTCAAATCTTAGTGAATTCAACGATTTCCAGTATTAGACCACAACACAACATTAGCCTTCCCTCTTCAAAAATAAGCAATGGACTTTTCTGTTTCCGCTTTTTTCTACTAGACAGGCATATTTCTCCCAACACACCTCCTTGACAGTCATTTATCGATCTAATTATAGTCGCCTAATCAATGAAGAAAAATGTTAATCTACACTGGTCCACAGCTAAATAAATCTTTGTTAGGCAATAGTGTCTAAAAATAGCCCTATTCCATATTGTCGTGTCCTGTTTGTCAGTTTCCCCGTCCTGCGTTCCCTTGACGAATCACAATTTATTTTGTTAGTTCTTCTATAGTTCAGAACTAACTAAATTCACTACCTTTGTTCTTTTCGCAAAGCAGGGTGGGAGTAGATAAAAATAACAGGAATTGGCCGGACAGGAATTGGCCGGAAACACTTTGGCCCTTAAACAGACCACAATGGTACACTACCGTGACCTAAGTTAAGAGATTGGTTTACAAAAATAACTTGTTTAGTTGGAAGAAAAATAAAACAAAATGCACTTGTGCATTGTATATTTTACTTATTATCATTCTGTCAAGTAACTTTAATTTGAAAATTAATATCTAAAAAAGAAATTTTATTTTCGTTATATGCTTGTCTCTATTTTTATCTGTGTAATTTTTTAGTGAGTAAATACTCACATCTTAAAGACACCTAGATATGATGCTCCCCTACTACTCCCGCCCGTTAAACAGAAATGCATGATGTGTCAGCCCTTTTGAGGCATGCACAACCGGTTAAGGTCAGGCAACTGACTGGCAAGTCTGCGGTTTGAGCGAGAATGTTTAATCTAGCCCATTCATAATTACCAGGCAAAACTAGTTCGTGTACCCCACCAATCAATTAAGATCAGAGGTCATACGTCTTACGACGCTACGCCACTTGCTGACAGCAATAGTCAGTGCCTGGTGTAATTATCAGGGCAATTTGACTACACGGGGCAGGGGGGTCAATGTCCCTTTCCAGCAGTACTAGGCAGTACTAAGTAACAATTAAGGCAAGTTCAACTTTTCCCACTGCTCCCGCCAGGTTTACCCAGCTCGTTATTATTATTATTTTTTTTTTTTTTCTAAATGCTCAGAGATTCTTTCTTGACTGAATTTCTAAAGCGAAACTTTTGCTCTTGAGATAGTTGAATCGTGTAAGGTGTGATGTATATATTTACGTCGGTGAGATATGGAGTAGCCTGTATGGGAAATGGTGTTGGTAACATTTCAGGGCATTTTATTTTTTGCCTGTTGTTGTGGGCTGCTGCAAGTTAGACTATACCAATAATTCATAATCTGCTTCAAAAATGCAGGGGTATTGACCAAATATTTAACACTTATTGCTAAAGGAACAAGCTTGTATATACTAAGGGCAGCTGTCCGCTATGGTTCTTGGTCTTTTCACCTGTACTCTTGGACCAAAATTCAGAATTCTCAACGTTAAAATCTATTTCATCCCCATATATAATAAAAAAATAATCCAACCCATCCACGTAGTTAAAGCTGCATGCTACAAACAAGGTTATTACATTATTTTTTGCTTCCACTACGTAAAAGCTGCTTTTTTACTACCCCAATTGGCTCCAATTAAACCAATATCATACATCTCATCAATGAGGCGACGCAAGTTTTTGTTGCAATAAAATAATTTAAAACTGCACTAAAAATTGTGAGAAATTGCACTAAAAAGTTTTCTTTAAGTATTACTCCCGACTTAACGGAAAACCTTTTTTCCAAGAGTGCCTTTGGGCCAAATTTAGTGAAATAGCTCCTAGCCTGCAAAAAATTCGATGTTGTTCGATGCTGATATGGCACAGCCCCGCTTTTATTTTATTTCCTTGCATATTTGGAAAAATAATATTTTTATGCAGCAAAAAAGCAATCAGACTATCAGTAGTAGAGGCACATCCAATAATTCCAGTGGCAAGGAAAAACAGTTATTGACGGTCAACCACTTCAGACAATAAAAACAAAGAAAAACAAACAAATTATTACTATGCGAGCCAACAAAAATAGGGACTTCCAGCTGTAGACAGTGCTATTGTCAATAAATGGATGAATTAAAACAAAACATTATTATGTCGACCAGGTACTATCCACAAGCCTTGCATTTATTTCATATTTTATGACTAAAATCAGCAATTATTTTAGAAGTGTCACCAAAAAGTTGGTCAAAAAACAAAATAAGAGTAAAGGACCAAAACGGTGCACTAACAGTAAAAGTTGCAAAAAAAGTTACAGTTCCAACAATTTGCCATACGTATCATACTAAGAATGGGTGAAAACATCCTTATCGTGTTCAACTCACTTGAAAATAAAACAACTTTCCAACCGGGGATTTAATCGCATTTTAAAAAGTCCAAATTTTCTCTTCCAATAAGTGGCCTCGATTTATACATCAAATGAACAAATGGTTCTGCCCCACCCAATTATCGGTATTGGCTTTCCTGACGAGCAAGATCAGGTTGTAAAAATGGTTAATGCATTATTTGATCAATTTTCGGACCAAAAATGTGATTTTTCTTCTGAAAGAACAAATTTTCAATAGGGTATGACAGTAACAATATATTTTAAGGTCCTGTTACTGCATGCGGTAATGGTGATACAGCCAAAAAACGAGAAAAGAAATTCATTACTCTCTTTTCTGTTTTTCTTTCTGATGGACTTGTATTATGTATTATTTACTGGGTAGACGAAATAAAATAAAAACTTTCTTACCGGTAATAGCCAGAAACCTGCTGAAACAAACAGCAGAAGACAATGTTTGGACCAGCATAAACATGTTGCCATAGTAGCAGACGTATTACGGAAATTTCTAACGGTGCACCAATTAGTAGAATTCACTTTTCTCTCGTCATTTATCATTTTTGCTCATATTAAAATGACAGTAATCAAAACTGTCAATGTCATAGAAATCCGTTCAGTAATTGATTTGTCACAGTACCAGACTTGGTAGAAGCGATAACACAAAGGTAAGATAAGAACTTTCTTTATCTTTGACCATTGTAAACAAATATACGAAAGCACAACCTTTTGACAAGTCAGGTTTTTATAAACTAAAAAAATGATTTGCAATCGATAGAAAGACACTGAGCAATACTGTACAATGAAAAGCATAAAAGTGTTCATATTATTAACTTCCTCGGTACCTTTTGTAAGCTTTTTCTTGTATTAGCATTTAATATTAATTATGAACCAGAGGCCATGGCCTTTAAAAAGCTGTTTGTTTTGATACCTTTAGTCTTAATGGGATATTTTGCCTGTTATTACGTATGCTGCCAGTCTCAAATTTCCTTAAATGGTATCATTTGAATACCTTACCTATTTTATCTTTTTTGTCATACAAAAATTTTTGTTCGAAAATGAAAGAATTTTGATTTGAATATTTCTATAGATCTTGCTTATGCTAATACCTGAGAGGTAAAGTTAGTTACCGAATAATTGCACTTAAACGCCTTTCCAAACACGTGTATATATACCATTTCCTACGTTTTCATATTTCGCAGAGACATGAAGTATTTACAAAGTTCTTGTCAAGAGAACAAAATTTGGAAGCAAACATCACTAATGCAGATGCTGCGACTTTACACTGTTAATTCATTAACTGAACAAGGAAGAAGTTGACAGCTTCTTACCTTACAGAGAGGGTATACGCTCCTGGTGTAGTTCTACTTCTGCGACACAAAAATGAGCCATGTTTCCCTCTACTGCGAAGAAGTTCTTCAGACTGAACAGCACCAATAAATGAATGAAACCCCCAGGCACTAGGATGAAGAAAACCACAATGAAGTTGTTGTTGTTTTTGTACTAAAAAGTATCTACACCATGTTCATATACTATCAAAAACTCAACAAAATTAATGCACTGCCTTTACATTCGGGGATGGAAATAAGAAATTTGGGATAAGTGGGGATTTTTGTAATTAGCGCGAAGCTTAAATGGAGGCGGGAGTCTGGGTCTAGAGCAAAGCCGCATGAATGAGGCGCTTTCGAAAGCTCACAGATCTTACCACTTTTTATCACTAATTGTTGCTCAACGTGTGCCTTTGAAATAGTACATAAACAACATCTTAAATTATTCTTTATTTATCTAATTTTCTCTGAGTACCACTACCAGTGATATACCATTTTATACTAGAGTACCTCTACCTTAAAGTAAAGAGAAAAAGTTACTTATCACTGCCAAAAGTAATTTTTATCAATAGATATTTGTAAAACAAACCTCACTTTTCCCTTCACTCTTCAAGTGGGGACGTCTCAAACTTTCAATGCACATTTTCTGTGTTTTATTTTCCTTTCCATAACCAAAATTTTCAAAACGTTCCAAAGTTTCTTTAAAATAGGGGCCTTCAAGTTCTCAGACTCTATTTTGTATTTGCGCGTATTTGTATATTTTCATCATTAAATACTCTCTTTATAACAGTCTTGTTTTTCGCAGGAGAACTCACGTCCAGTTAATAAATAAAATAACAAAGTGCAAGTCTGCAATAACGAGCTACACTCACAATCAGAATAAGCACAAATTATAATATTGTATCCTCCTTTAACCTAAAAACAAAACTGACTATAAATGAAAGTTCGTTTAGAAAAAGCAAAAACAATACACAAGTATTAACAACAAGCTTCACAGAGAAACATTATTCACTCCTCAGAAACAGTTACGTCTCCAGGTGATGATAGGTTGGATAACTTAAAGTAAGGACGCTTATCCTTCTGAATTTGCCTTTCATTGTATGAATTGCATTTCCGTTGATTCAAAGTGCGATTTTTAGAGTAATACCAGTAGCCAACACACTTTGACAGATAACCACTATGAAATTGGGTAATGTTCACTTATCACAATCACTTGAAGTCTTAGTGTAGGATTTAAGTTTTCATTCATAAAACTTCTCGTACTTTTAACAACTTTCATGTGAATGAACATTCTTTATAACACTGCGTTGGAAAAGGCTGCACATAAAAACAATTCAGTGATTAAAAACATAAGCTTCCAAGCTTCATTCTTCCTGCTTAACTCTGTGGCTGTACTCCAAAAATCAAAAGCCTCTGCGATGCATGGGCGAGGATTGAACAATATCAAGGGCATTTTCCTTCACCTCGTCACCATTAAACAGACGGAGAAATTCAATTGCAAAAAATAAAAAAAAAATTGCTGAGGTTTTATTTGAATAAGATAGAGGTGACTAAATTCTGACGTAATATTAATATCAGCTCAAACGTTGCGTAGTTCGTACTTAAACCACATTCAAACTGGATTATGAATAGCTTCTTCCAGCATTCTTAACACATAACATCCAATGGTCAAGAAAAAGATTTTAGTTTAGTTCTTTTTATTACACATGGGAAAAGAACCCCATTTTTCATGTGTTAAAAATATGAGAGAATTTCGATTGCTTTCTTATGCGAATAATGCCAACTTAAAACAAAAAATATATACTAATTTCAAAAAATTATAAATACTAGAATTAATTTTAATGAAATGCAGTATCGTATTTAAAAGGTTTGTCTTACAAAGGAAGTTGTTCTGTTTGTATACTTGTTTGATTGCATATTTCCGTTCTCGCCAAAATAACTATGTAATGAACTAAATAAATCAAAATAAAACCCGGGTGAACATGAAGTTTCTGTTACTGATGAGGAATTACGGTTATGTTAAATATTATGTGTGAAGCCTTTGAAAACGTGGTTGACACAGTCTTTCTGGAAATTCTGGTGCCTACTGAAGTCAAGCACATGGAGCTACCACTTGCGTTTTAAAAAATGTCTTCTCACAATTGTCACCTTTGCTATGAAGCAAGTAAATAACAAATTTCTAGCAAAAAATACACTTTATACCTTCGTGGGTTTCCAAACGAGGTTTGCCAGGTTTGGTCCAGTTGTGACGGGAAATTATACAAACTGATATAGACGACTGGATAATACGGGGAACAAAGACAATAAATAATATTATACTAGAAGTCAAATCTCGCTGGAAGGTTTACATAGTAATGTGCTTGAAATAAAAATGGCTGTAATCAAGTCATGTCCTGGGGGTACGTAACGTTAAAACTATCTGAAGCCTGTCCAGTGAATTTAGTTTTAAAATGATGAAGATTATGGTAAAAAGCTTAAGAAGTGCATGTGTTCAGAGTAAATGTAGTCAAAACAAAGAAAGTTAGGTACTTCCCGTAAGAGTGCTTGATGATATTGCATTTTTTATTGGTCAAGGGTAATGCAAACCTCGAAGTATGGAAATAAATGTAAGCATCAAATCATGAGCTGAGTAGTGGTATCAGAGATCTATGCTTCAAAGAACTGAAAGTCTTATGTAAACAATGTATAGCTGTTCGTTGTAATTGACTGGAAGGTTTCTGGTAAACTGTGTTTCCAACAATTGTTGCTGGGGTTAAGAAAGTCACAAGGAGGAAAAGATCGTAAAAGGATGTCCATATGGTACGAGCAGACAATAACAACTGGATTAAGAAATGAATAAAATTAAGTAATGGAAGTAAGGTCTGCAGAGAAAGTTATTTTTTAAAAAATGTAAGAGTTACGTAAGGAGACTAGCATTTCCTGAATAACAGAAATCTTTGATAACACCACTTTTGTTAACAAAATCTTGTTACACGACCAGTTCTGTCCGAATTGTTGTACATATACATGAGGAATCAACCACTTGATATCTGATTCAATGGGTTTGAATTCATTTTTATGGTTATTAGTTCAAATGGTTTCGAAGTTTACTCTCCTAGTCTTTGCCGAGAAAAAGCTACCTCCACAGGGCAGGAGGGACCCTCTCGGTTTTATGAGGCCAAACACCCGCCAATTACAAAGTGCTTTACTGTCACTTGGCCACATTTTATAGAGGTTAGTTTGGGCTTACTAACTTCATAGACGACCACGACACTCTGTCTGGGTGCAGTTTAACGTCAGTACCCAGGAAAGTATAGTACCAGGAAGAACGCCAAGAGAGAAAGGATAAAGAAGCGATGGAAGGATGATGTAAAAGAGGATATGAGATACTTCAACGTGCATCAGAAATAAGCCCTGGAAAGAGTAACATGGAGGCGGAAGACCTGAGCGGCTGACCTTGCAATGCGGGACCAGCAGCCATAAAGGACGAGAAGGGGAAGAAGAAGAAGAAGAAGAAGATAAAGAAGGAACAAAATAAAAATGAGAAGAAGGAGAAAAAGAAGAAGAGGCAGAAGTAATTCAACTGATTTCATCATTCAGGTGAAAAAGGTCAAATAAAATCAAATTAATTTTTTACAGGTTTTGGCTTTCAAGTATATGTCATAATAATCACATTCTGTACACATAAAAATGGTAGCAAAGTGTTTTAAGTATGAAAAAAAAAACTACATACCTCATTTTTGCGGCCTGTTTGATTCTTTGGAATTAATATGTTCCTCTTTGAAATAAGAAATAGAAAGCCAAAATTAAGAAAGCCACAGTCATTTATTAGTTTTTTCCTGAAATAAGCATTATTAGATTTTCCATCAATTTTTCCAAACTGGAAATTACTTCAAAGTTATGTTCTATCTCTATCAAACATCTAAAAAACTCATACTCTTAGTTTTGAAGCTATATATGTTCTTGACTAAAACAAAACGATACCTTCTAAATTTTTCTAGACAGCATCTCACTATTAAGTGTCTCAATTCAAATACATTTAATTAATAGATTTTTGTTTCATTTTCATATTAAAAACCTAATATGATAGAATCATGCTCACTTTTAGTCAAGCAAAGACAACACAAAGTTGTGCTATTTTATCAATTTGAATTATACCAAAAGAAATCAATGACTGAAATTACCCTACTTTTATCCCCGACTCTTTGCATACATGATCTCCTTACGTATGGCTGCAAATACATATACACAGAAATTCTCTTACAGCTTCACCCTGTTAATCAGGTGAATTACAAATGGCAAATGCGCACTACCTTAGAGTGGCTGCAGCCTTCTAGTGTGGTCAAAGACAAGTAACCTTTCTTTTATCTCTATTTTATCTCTACTTTATCTCTCTTCAGAATTTAGTTTTTAACAAGTAAGCTTTTGCTGTTGCAGCTGGGTTTACAGAATGGAATCAGGTTAGTATTAAAAACATTTGTACCCAGTTATAGTTACCTAATTCAAACCACATTTTCCCCATGGTTTGAAACTCATTGTTCTGACATTCCTATCAAAGCCACTAACTTTAGCATCAATTTGATAAAGCTTACAGATCTTAAGTTTCTTTCAGACGAAACAGCAAGATTTGTAAAAGGGTGATTTTTGATACTAAATTCTGCTATACTGTGGTTTGTGAATCTATTTTTTCTCAAAAACTTAATACTCAAGATTTCCAGACAATTCATATTGGTGTTTCAAATTCTGGAAAGTCAACGACTACTTTCTTTTTCCATAATGTTAATTTTTAAAAGCTCTGGGTAAGGATGATAGTATATATTTTGTGTGATTCCCTTACCAAACTGATCAGATTTGCAGCTCCTGTCATCATAATCCAAGGTTGGATGCGAAGACTATTCATGGGTTTATCAAACCAAAGGCCTCGGTATTGATCCACTTCTAATAGTTGTCTTGAAAGAATGCACTTTTGATCTATATTCTTTGCTGTCCAAACATTTCCATCTCTGCCAATTAAAGTCTCATCTCCATCACTTGGGGAGTTATGTTGTTCCTGTCTTTAAGAATGCAGATAGCCCATCTAACTCTGGAAAATATGGACTGCAAGTCTTCTTCCTCCAATTAATAAGGTCTTTGAATAAAATCAACAATATGGTTGTGGAATTCTTGCAAGACCTAGCTTTCTTTGTTGATTTTCACTATGGATTTCGAGGATCTTGCTTCACTGGTAAAACTTTGACAGTAATCACAGAATATATTTATAGGGTCATGGATATACACAACATCTTGGCTTGCTTCATAAGGCTTGTGGATATGGTATTGGTGGAAAAGTCTGTCATATCATTCTGCCCTTTACCCTGACCAGCTTCAATTACTAAGTTGGTTCTGGTATTGAATAACAACTCATGCAAATTAGGCCAGAGAATTAGCCAAACATTCCTCATTTTAGCACTCTGGTTTCTTGTGGAGTGAGCAATCAAATTCACTTAAGTACATTGCTCTGACCATCATTTGGGGGATTTTCATGCTAAATTTCATGGTGAAACAGCTGAAAATTAGAGAAAATGACCAAACCTTACCAGAAAGATAATAAAGTATATAACACTGGTCAACACAATTTTTCAGGTCGGCAAGGAAAAGACTGTTTTCAGCTAATTCTGGGGTACTGATTATGAAAATCGTATGAATTTTCTTTGGTTACCTTTAGTTTTTCTGATATGTGATACACCTCAAATGCGAAAATTTCTGTAACTTGCCTTTATTCTGCAACATTTAAGCAGATTTGGATTCCATGTGCACTTGGTTTCATGTGCAGAAAGTGTTTTACAACACAGCAGATCATAACCAGGTCACAGAAGTCTCTTGTCAGGTATTTTTATTAGTGTTACTTTGTGGCTTTTATATCCTTGACATGGTCTTTATGAGTTAAGTTCCACTTGGTAGCAGTCTACTCATTTGCACATATCAGTTGTCTTGTGATGTCTACAAGTTGTCAGGGGGTCATGAACAATATTCAATTATAATTCAATTATTAAATAATAACTTGCATATATCAATTTTCTCCCTTGATTTAGATCAGGTTAATTCATTCATGGTGTTAATGTTTTAATGATCAATTTAAAGGGTTTTCTTATTTTTCATTGTATAAAAACATGATGGTTTCAAGATCCTGCAGAATGCATCCTGATTCCTTTTGTTACATTTGTGGTGAATACAAAACTTTATACAACAGAAAGTCCATAACAGACTTTTTGTATGGAAAGCAAATTATACATATTTTGGAATAAAGCTAGCAGACCAAGACAAACCATGGGCTTCTCATGCTGTTTGCAAGACAGGTGTAGAATGGACAAGTGGAACCGGACAGTCAATGGGATTTGGGATACCAATGGTTTGGGGGAAGCCCACAAAGCATGTTGATAACTGTTACTTCTGTTCAATAAATGTGACAGGGGTAAATAAAAAGAAGCAAGAATCTTTAAGTTTCAAAAGTTTTCTGTCAACAATTTAACCAGTAGCTCATGGTGCTGATATTCCTATTCAAAAGTTTAATAAGTTGCCTGATCTCTCTATTGATGAGTATTCAGACAAGGAGCAACATGATTACCAATAACTTATTAATGTTGTTGATGATGATGATGACAAGGACTTTGTTTGCTCTTCCACACCAGTACTATTTGATAAGCAGAGTCTGAGGGACTTGATAAGGGACCTTGGTTTATCTAAGGAATCTTCTGAAGTATTGGCATCACTGCTAAAAGATCAAAATCTTTTTCAGCATGGTATTACAATCACTTTTTGTAGAGCAAGTGATAAAGAGTTTGTGCCGTTTTTTGACAATCAACATAACTATGTTATCTGTAAAGATATTCGTGGTGTACTGATGAAATTAGATGCTACGGAATACTCTCCTGCTGATTTTAGGTTATTTATTAATAGTTTTAAAAGAAACCTGAAATGTGTTCTTTGGCATCTTACTAATGTTTATGGATCAATACCGATTGCTCATTCAACAACCCTTAAAGAAAAATATGATGCAATAAAAATTGTATTGTAGCATATCAAATATAATGACCACCAATGGGTGATAGGTGTAGATTTAAAGATGGTGAACTTCTTGCTTGGGCAACAAAGTGCTCACACAAAGTATCCATGCTTTCATTGTTTTTGGGACAGTAGAGATAGAGCAAACCACTGGACTAAAAAGTACTGGCCAGTAAGAGATCAACTTAATGTTAAAGAAAAGAATGTTATTGTTGTGCAATTGGTACCACATGATAAAATAGTGTTTCCTCCACTCCAAATAAAACTAGGGCTTATGAAACAATTTTGTTAAAGTACTGGATAAACATGGTGATTATTTTCAGTATATTTGTAGGAGTTTTCCAAGCCCAAGTAATGAAAAGTTAAATGTTCGTATACTTGATGGACCCCAGATTCAACAGCTGATGAGATAAACAATTTTGTGAATGAAGTGGAGTTAGCTGCATGGCTATTATTTGTAGAGGTTGTCAAGAACTTCCTTGAAAACTACAGCACTTCAGTACTAGTGACTTTGCCTTGGAGTCTGACATCTGACAAATCCTGGACCATACATCTGTCACAGATCCATACAGTATCACTGATCTGATGCAAACCTTGTACACTCTGGCATGGCTGCTCAGTGGGATTTGTTTATTATAGAGCATGCCAGCAGTCTCATGCCATTTGCTCCAGCCTGCAGCCATCCTTATGTGTACTTCTCTCTCCACTCCTCCCTCTCCATCAACAATATCACCAAGGTAGCTGAAACACTGCACCTCTTGACCAAATTCTCTGCTCTCTGATTGTGAAAATTATATGATAAAATGCAGAGGCTTTGGAGACAGAAAAGCGAAATTTATATCCAAATACCAAAACTGACAAAAACTATTTACAAACTAGGTAAATAACTTGAGTGGTTAGTTGTAATGCTGGTGGTTAAAATAATCATCCTGTAGGGTACCACATTGGGCAAGAAATGTAAGGGTGGTTGAATTCCACATGATACCACAGGTGAAGGCTTCCTGTGTAAGAGTATAGTGAGCCTTGCTTAAGGGATTTTGTAGCCCAAATAGAGGTTTTAAGCAACTGCATTGTTTGTTGCAAACTCTTGATGACATGGGATGCAACGTTAAGGTCCTACCCTCTATAGATACATTACATAAGACAGTGTAAGATGGAACATAAGATAGTTACACATTCTGATTGTTAATTTGGGCTTTTATATAATTGGAATTCAGTTAGTAATATAAGCATCTAGAATGAGAAATGACTGAATAAATTGATTTAATTTATTATCCATATTGATCTGTTCTGAATTTTTCTGCACATAAGCTGTAACCAAAAGAAGTGATGACAAGCTTCAGACTCTGTAGTCTGAATGTGGGAAGTTTGAGAGGTAGATCTGGTGAAGTAGCAGAGTTTCTTGAGTGAAGACACATTGATTTGTGCTGCATCCAAGAAACACGATGGAGAAGGAAATCTGTAAGAATGATAGAAGGGAAAAAGGCAACATACAAGCTGTTTTGGATTGGTAATGGAAAAGGCACAAGTGGTGTAGGTATCTTTGTTGCAGAGAAATGGATAGACAAGGTAATCGATGTCAAATGCATAAGTGATCGAATCATGCTGATTAAACTGATGATAGGTGAGGCAATCTTCACAGCAAAATCAGTGTATGCACCACAATGTGGCTTAAGTGAAGAA
>RDPX01000154.1:34054-56467 GCA_003991215.1 Morbakka virulenta
CTGCTACTTCACCAGATCTACCTCTCAAACTTCCCACATTCAGACTACAGAGTCTGAAGCTTGTCATCACTTCTTTGGGTTGATGTAGTAGCTTGATAACGGTCTGATTTTGCCTACATCGAGCAAAAGTCCTACCATGCGTGACACCATTACTTAAATTAGTTGCAGTCTTGTTTACGCAGTTATGCCAGATATCTTTGGATGTCATTTCATGGTATGACGAGGCAGTGTTTTTATAGGCCGGATGCCCTTCCTGACACTAACCGATTAAGGTAATGGGGACCAGTGTTTTTATTGAGACACCATCTCTAGGTGATTGCCATCCAAGGCTGAAGAGCGCTTCACCTGCCCGTGAGAGAAAGACTATACCCTGCCAGTCCTCAGACTGGTATTTCATGCTTGAATGAGACAAAGCATGGTCTTCGGGGTTAGCATGGTGTTTGGGGTTGGAAAATGTTGAAAAAAAGAAAAGCCATCAACATCATCAAGTCCATGTATGATCACCCAACATGTGCAGTCCCGACAGCATCAGGCACAACAGAAGAATTAGAGTTAATTTCTTGAGTGAGGCAGGGTGTCTACTCTCACCATTCTTGTTCATCCTATGTATCGAGTTTCTGATGAAAAACGCCATGGCAAATGACACCTTGGGCAGAGGGTACCACCCTTACTGACCTTGACTTTGCAGATGACATTGCATTAATAGCCAAGGATAATGAGAGATGCCAAGAAATGGCAAAAAGTTTAGAGGAGCTAAGTGTTAAAGTAGGATTGAAAATTAATGAAGGCAAGAGCAAGGTTATGAACATTCCTGATACTGCTGCACCAGCAATCACTGTCAGAGGGAACCCCCTTGATTTTGTGGACAAGTTCATTTATCTAGGGAGTGTGGTCACCAGCTCTGGTGAGGTTGAAAAAGACATCAATAACAGATTAGGAAGAGCAGGCACCACATTCCAATCCATGAGAAAAATTTGGAAGTCAAAGCAGATAAGCTTAAAGATAAAACTCCAACTGTACACAGCTATAATCATCTCCACAGCCCTGTATGCTAGTGAAACATGGAAGAGCACCAAGAAGATACAGCAGAAATTGAATGTGTTCCATCAGCATAACTTGAGAAGGATTTTAGGGGTTTCATGGAGAGAAAGAATCTTGAAGTGGACTGGTCAAAAGGAGTTACACAAGATAGTTGAAGAGAGAGGGTGGAGATTGGCAGGTCATGTGCCACGACTGCCAGTTAGATGATTAGCACAATAGGCTCTAAATTGGAAGCCAAGTGGAAGAAAGTGCAAGAGGGGCAGGCCGGTAACAACTTGGCAAGCCACTTCCAAAAGCGGTCTGTGCGATAGGAAGATTTATGTCCAAAACATTCAAACTCTGGCCAGAATCGAGTCCACTGGCACTGTCTTGCTGCCCAATGTCTCATTAGAAACAGGAGGACCTAAGGTCTAAGGTAAGGTATACATATTTATCTATCTATTTATCTATCTATTTATTTATCTATCTATCCATCCATCCATCTATATGTCATACATAGGCCTCAAGAATACAATGAAAGTGAGATATATAAAAGAATGACTATTTTCTGTACTGATATGTAACCAATATGAACTAATGATTAAGTGTGCTACCATGTGACAAGTTTTGCAGAAGAAAGGTGTTACATTGGGTGAATGTATCAAGCGGAGAATGTCACTCTGCTTAACAACAGTAATTAACAACAGTTTTAACTAAATCTTGGCACACTAAAAATGTGGTTCAAGTATGATGCAATGACTGGTGCAATCAGAATCGTGTTAAACCAGCGACTATGGTCCCTATTTCTTTGAAAGGAAGCGGTGGAACCTCACACAAAATCGGGTTTTTTTAAAGTTTTGGAAGGGTCTGATATTGTAATTTTTCAAAGCACGTGCTGGTCGTTTCTTCATCAAAAACTAGACGGTAAAAGAGCTTTTATGACGTAGAGGTAATGCTATCGGATCCTTTTTTCACATTTTTACCTTTGTTTGGAAAATAAGGAAACTTTAAACCACTACAATTCTTATTTATGATTACTACAAACAAATCAATCATCATAAATCCACATCAACTGCATACATTTCACTACAAAAAGTAAGTGCCTATAGCAGTTGATGAAATACTAGGCGTGGGAGCAGAGGGGTGTTTTGAGTACATGAAATATTATTTAAAAAGCCAAAAAAAAACCACCAATAAGTGGCAGGTGCCTTGTTAACCATCCGCCGCCAGACTTGTTGATAGAGTTCAACACAAAACAATAAAGGATTCTAACTAACAACTTCATCCCTGGATTCCTTTGCATCATCTTGTCTCAGTTCACTTCAAAATAGAATTAAAGTCTGATGAAACTTGAGTGGTAAAGATTGCACTCCACCCAATCTTACAGTTCAAAACGAGAGCACGTCATGTTTCTCATGGTTGGCAAAAAGTTTCCTGCTAAAAGAAGTTACCAATTAACAGGAAATACTTACGTTTTCTCCAACTCCGAGTAAACGGCGACGAATTAAGACAACTTCTTCTCTGATCAAAAAGAAAGGGGAGAAATTAATGCTGGAAGCAATATATTCCTTGTGAAAGCGAAAAATTAAAGTCATTAACTTCCTCAAAAGTTATGATTGGGAGAGCAATCTTCCATGCAAAAGCAGGAAGCAACCTCTTTCAATTTGTAACATGAATTAGAATGATTGGCAGTACGGCTTCGTTTGTCGGATGTGTTGTTTCTTTATCTTATTTTTTTCCTCGTGAATGATGAAATACCTCCTTCAGGCCTCCCACGAAAACATGACTGTTCAAAACCAAACGGACACTTGTGTCACTTAGTGACATTCAATTACAGGTCATGGGTGTATCTCCCATCAAAGTGAGAGGCCTGGAAAATTGTTTATGTCACCTGACAATGCGAAACCATCAGAAGTCAAAGAAGGTAATGGTTGGTTGGGAGAGCGCTGCCAGCAATGTTGTATGTTATCATAGTCATTAGAAAAAAAACTGGTCTGGCGCTCTTTTGTTTTATGTTTTTGTTCGCGGTTATTTCGATCACGTGACCAATGTGTGTGCAAAACAAAAATTCAAAATAGCGTCGTTGTTGCAGAGTGAAGGGCGAAGTGAAAGAGAACTTATTTTTGTTATACAATAATATGCCTGGTAGAAACTGTGCACTTCCACTTTGTACTGTTTCATTTACGGAAAAGCACAACTATATTAGTTTATTTAAATTACCGGGTAGGAAGTGTGATTTGGAGTGGAAGAACAGTATAGTTAACGTTCTTAAAAAATATCTTCAGGTGGATCAAGAACTAAACAAAAGAATTACCTCTCGCAAAGTATACATCTGTGAAAGACACTTTAAGCCAGAAGATATTGAGATCGCTGGTAAGTTTTTTATTCAAATTATTGTTTATAGTTTAAATGAAGACCTAAAACATTCATTATGCCTACGGTACTTTCTATGCTCAAAGCTGTTTCTGAGAACTTGCCTGCCTACTGTAATATATATTTTCTAATAAGTACACGTTTACTTTAATGATACATATTTGAGTGTTTTAAATATGTGTGATGACACAAGTGAGGATGCTTAGTATATTATAAGTGTGTTAAATACTTTTTGTAAAGTATTTTATATTCTAACCAATTTAATTTTATTATTTAGAATGTGGCCGAAAAAAATTGAAACTTGGTGTCATTCCAACACAAAATTTACCAGAAAAATCACATGAAACGAAAGAAAAACCAGAAAGAAGACAAATTAATTATGTCAAAGATGAAGGGTGTAAGAAAAAATCATGTTATAAAAATTGGATGGATTTCATTCGTAAAACTGAAGAAGTCGAACTTAGAAGGTGGAGTGTTTCGATAAATGAAGATAAAACATATTTTAAACTTTATGTGTCACCTTATACCATTCTGGTGAAGGGAAGTCTTTTTCTCGTAATCTTTGGAACAAGGAGAAGCAAATGTTTTGAAGTATTTTGTCAATTTAGTAAATGATGATTTAAGTAGAGATTTAAAACTTCTTCCTTAATTGACTCTAAAACATGTCAGATTAAACCCTTACAGTGTAATGAATGTCCGTCTTGCAACACAAATTCTCAGTCAAAGTGTTTGTAACATTTTTCGTTTAAAATATTCAGAAGAAACTCATGTAACAGCAGAGTTATGTGAATATATGGATAAGTTCTTTGACTGTTTAAATACCAGAAATCAATTTGAAGGAATAAGAGCGAGAAAGGATTTTCTATTACCTTATCGTAATGTAAATGATGTTCGCTTTAGTTGGTTAAAGGATGTATTTTTAGAATATTTTGAAAATTGGAAGAAGAACATCAATGAGAAATATGCTGATTTACCTAAAAGTGAAAGAGACAAAATGCTTATATCATATCAGACATATGAAGGGCTCCATATAACTGTAAATTCATTGATAGAGTCAACCAAATTTCTGCTGAGCAAAGGTATGCCATTTGTACTAACAGAGCGTTTCAACCAAGATGTGTTGCAAGAATACTTTGGCAGACAGAGAAGCTTGGGCATAAGAAATAATAACTCCACCTTACTTCAATTTGAATATCAAGCAAGTGCATTAAGAATCCAAAGGTCAGTGGCCACTGTGACTGGTAACACTAGAGGAGCCCATCCTCAGAAACGTCAAGTGTCATGGAGCAAAGTATATGAAGATCCTCAATGTAAAAAAGCCAGAGGCTCCTCAAAAATTTAATTGAGGTGAAGGGGGATCTGGGGATTGTTTTTACATATTCAACATTACAGTTTTAATGTATATATATATATATATATATATATATATATATATATATATATATATATATATATAAAACTAATTCTTTGAATGTTCATTATCACACTGGTTTTTTAAACTTTTTCTAAGGCCTCCTTTTGCTGTTTTCTGCTTCGACACTAATTTATGTTTGGTGGTAATATCCCTAGCTAAAGAAAAGGATCGTACACGAAGATAAAGTTTAATCATGCTTTCAATTAAGTTTATGCACCCGTCATCTTGAACTTCAAGTTCCAGTCTTGAAACAATACAGTTGTAGTAACTCACTATTTCAGTGTTTTGCACTAGGTCGAATGCTATCTTATTTATATCAATTTTTCTCAGATGTGCAGTATCTGTCTCCATTCGAAATTTTAATTCAGTTTTTGTAAAAATATGTTCCCATTCTTCAATGGCCGCTGTAACCCCACCCCTGTTTTGAGCAGTAATAAGTTCTTGACTTGTATAATCCTCTGCAATGCTGTTTGTTAAGATCTTAATTATTAATTGGTTTTCGTCACTTAGAAATTTTTTGTTATTTTTAGCTTTTTAAAAAAATTTTTTGACAACATAACCAAAATCTTGTGTGATTGGTTTTGGTTGTTTTATTACAGTATCTCATGGTGTCTTGAAATGTGATAAAATCTGGTCAGCCAATGTTGTAGCTAAGAAAGTGTCATTTGAATTACTAAGTTGTGGAAAGTAACTTTTTGTATTTGCAGCTATTTTACAATAATAGCAAGCGTAAAATTGTTCAACGCTATTAGTCTCATGTAACTCTTGATATAACTTATTAATATCATTGTACAATAGTTCAGATACAACACATTTATTATCTTTAATATGTTTTCGTCGGTTTTCATTGTAACAATGTTCTTCATATAACGGACATTGAGCTTGATGTATCAACTGATTTAAGGTTGACATGTCCAGAGCATTTTAGGGTTTAACTTTAGGGTTTTGTGATAAAACTTTGTTATGTTTGCAAGTTTTATGTCGTGTGAGACCACCCATTGTCTTGCATATTGTATCACATTCATCACACTTGAAGTTTCCAGGAGTGGAAATCTAAAGGAAAACAGATGTAAATGGGTTATCAAACACCTGTGAAAACATTTCTTTTAATCAGATTTTTAAAAACATTTAATGTGCAGAAGTAAAACTATTTTGATGAATGATGTCACGCACGAATAACCATTCTGTCTGGAAAATTGTTTTCTTGTATGATTTGAGTAGGTATAGAGTTTTGTTGTTTATGTACTAGACGTTAAGATTGTTGTTTATGTGCTGTTGTATTTTATGATACAGAGGAAATACATATTTCTATTACCTTAGCAATATCATCAATGTTTTCTCTTCCAAATTCCTCATCTAATACGCCTTCATTCAAAACTTGTAAAAAATATATATCCATAATCGTTTGCCCTTCACTATCCGCCGCCTGACTTGTCGCCATTTTTAAAAGTTGTTTTGCACACACATTGATCACGTGATCATATGTTGATTCATTTTCATCATGGAATTCAAAACAAAAACATAAAACAAAAGAGCGCCAGACCAGGTTTTTTCTTCTTTTGACTATGATATTATGTTGTATATTATTTACCAGGAAATAGGCGTGTTCGAGTGAGCCTTCATGTAAAATAAGCTTTAAAAAATGAACCATCCCACGTATCCCTATTGTATTCTTCTTCGTTTGCCACGCAACTCAATCTTTCATTGCACCCAGACCATTAAGGCCAGTGTCTTTCTCTGGAAGTGTCTTCACCGATTTTCACGAGTAAAAATCGACGGCGACTGAACACACAGGATACGCGAGGGAGAGACCCGTCAAACTCTGGTTTTTTTCTGATACTATTCAGGGCCGGCGGAACAATTTTGAAAGTGGAGGGGCTGAATTTTAATGTCTAAGCCGACGGCCCAAGAAAATTTTCTAAGTTTTAGTCCTCTAGATTGGCTAAAAAGTACTCTGAATCCGTCCACTTCGGTTTATTTAGAGGTTTAAATAAAGAAACTTTAATTGTTTTTCATACCAAGAAAACAAATTATAAATCGGAGAAAAAGGTATCTTCTGTTTCGAGTCTACAAACAATGTACACTGTAGTAACTATTGCTTCGAACCAAATTCCAAAATATTTCACTCTAAAGCTTATTAACGCAAAACTCTTATAGAAATATCGAAACGTAAATGCAATCTAATCAAAGATTTATTTTCAAAATCATCAATAGCAAGATAAAAACAAAAAGGATAGGCATAAAGGCTATGGTGTTTGGTAATTATAAGTTATCGTTTGTAAATTTTCAAAATATTCGCTTCCTGTTGTCGTCCCCTTGAACAAATGCGTTGGCGATTTTGATTATGTCTAGTTTGTCTGTCCTATCTTTGTGGAAATGGAGAACGGAGACGGAGTTAAATCGGGTTAGGACCATTGTTGACCGCATCCAGGTGTTCACTCTTCTAGCCAAGGAAAAGGTTCGTTCGGCTGTGGCACTGGATGTTGGGTCAACTGCCAATATTTTGCAAATCTTGCAAACGTTAACCAGAAGTTTCTTTTCTGGTTTCTCCAAGAGCCTAATTTCTTTTAACAAATCGTGGAAGTGTTCTATCTGCGTGTCCTTCATTTAAACTTTGAATGTTACAAGCGCTACACTCAAATCACTTATACTGACATCAATTGCATAAATCTGATGTACAATCTTCATTTCAGGCGATGTTTCCTCGCCTTTTTATGCTTTGATCAGTAGGTATTCTAAATTTTCAAACACGATGAATGATGGTTGGTCAAAACGATTACGTACAGAAGATATTAAAAAATCCATGGCTTGGTAAAATTGCTTTCTATAGTGATTACGCGGGGTTGTGGAGTGGTGTGGACTGCTTTCATTTCCATCAGGATAGTGCAGCAAAGAGTATTTCGGTTCCTTTCGCTTAATTTTTAAGACAGGTTCTTCGATGAACTTAAGGTTTTGAATTTCTTTCAAAGATAAATCGTAACAGTAAGCATGGCTAGGCGTTTACTGCTAACAGCAGGCATTTTCTCGCTTTGCAATGTCTGTGATAACTTATCAGTGTGTGAGTAGAGCACCTTTCCCAGTTTTAATCCAAAGTAGAAGTCAAATGTTTCCACTTGAGATTTACATCCTATGATTCTTGATTTTACGTCTTTGTTGAGTCCAGATTCCTCTAGGCATACATTCCAAAGCTCATACAACGAGTAATAGTCATCAATGATTCTTTGAAAGCAATTTGCTCGAACGGTACATCTGGTCGTGGAAAGTTTGGTGATGCGGTTTACTGATTCGTCTTCTTAATACGTTACTTTTATCGACTCTAATTTCTGCTCTCGCTTTGGAGAGTCTTAAATTAGCACTGCAATTTCACCACTTGTGTCCATGGTATCAGATAGAATTTTGGATTCCTTTGTTGTTTCTTTAACTGAGAGGCTCAGTGAATGACAATGACAGTGGGTAACAAATGCTTTAGGTTGAATATCAAGGATTTCTTTTGCTACACCCGACTTCTTCCCGAGCATATTACTAGCACCGTCATAACACTGGCCTTTGCAATTATCTAATGAAATTTGTGTTCGCAGTATAATATCTCTTAAAACAATAGTGTCACTCTTGATATCCTCAAGTTCGTAGAACCCCAAGAAATCTTCATGTATATTGAATATTTCGTCAATCCACATTAAGCATAATGTCAGCTGTTCCTTATTGGCAATATCCGTGTACTCGTCACAGATGGTTAAAAAGCGAATAAAACGAATCTCTCATTTCGTCAGTCAAATCGCGTAATATATGATGTGCCATTAACAAGAGAAGCTCGTTTTGGATGTCATGAGACGTGTAATTTTTTGTTTTCTTTTTCAACCATTCCTTCAGTTTTGGGAAGTCTCTGCTTTTCAGTTTAAGAAGCTGCATGAAATTGGAATTTTTCGTCATTTTCGTCTCCTCGTAATGTTAGCCCTTGTCAACCAAGAAATAACAATGTTTTAATTATTTTGATGGGGCATTTCCGGTTTTCTTGCATATTAGATTTGATTTTTTTGCTGGTCATTTCTTGAATATTTCCGCACTAAGGTATTATCTCGAAAGTTAATGCTGCAATGTGGCATTTCGACTTTTGATACTCTTTGAAATCATCAAGTCCCTTTTTCCAATTACGAAAGCCAGTATTTATGAATGATTCTTCTTTGTTCTTCTCCATTACAAGGTTTCTCACGTGTTTTTGCAAATAAAACATGTAACACAGTCGTAATCTAACCAGCTAAATTCGGTGAACCAACGGGATTGGTAAGAACGGTATTGCTTCCCGACAGCTTTTTTTTGAAAAGCAAAAGTGCTGTTTGGATGGCATGGTTTTTCAGCTACCAGTAATGTTTCCTTATCAAAAGAGGATGTTGTTTGACTTTGTTCTGGTAAGATTTTGTTTCCAATTATGTTAATTTCCTCGTTAGTTTCTTTTTCTGTGAATTGGCTACTAGCTGCTTTAAAACAATTTTTGATACTCTTCATGTTGAAACTTTGATATCTTCACGTCTTCTCTCGTTTCTCTTTCTCCTTTATGATTGAAGCCTTTACATTGAAACTTTCTATTTTATACTTGAGACCTTTACATTTCGTACATTGAAACGTTCTACATCAGACTGGGAGAAATACAAAGAGATCTTCTCCTTAGGATATTGAATATACCACGGAGCTGGCTGTTTTCACAACGAAAAAACATCTGCAAAGGAGATTCCCCTTTATATTGATATAAAATACAAACACTTTTGCCGTATGATTGCAACACAAAGCACGTGTCTTGCCATTTATAAGAAGATTATCAATTAAAAACTAGTTCACTTCTTCGCAAAAATGTCATGATACGTAAAAATGGTGCGGAGCATTTTCGTATAGGACCCATCGAGTTTCTTGGCAAGAGCAACATTTAACGCCCATGACTCCAAACCATAGAGGAGAATTGTCTCTGCTGACGCCCTGAAGACTATACGTTTGGTATCCTTTTTCACATTTGATTTCCAAATCCTTTCAAGGACGTGAACTGCACTCCAAGCTTGGGCAATACGAGTATTCAAATTAAGGCACGAATCGGTGAGGCCTCCGAGAAATTCTCCCTACTTACAGATGTTAATACACATAAAATCTAGAATTTATGTTATGAAATGTGCATTAATATTAGGGTGGGCTTTGGAACTTACTACAGGACATAACATTTTGACGTAATAATAATGTATGTAGTAATGTAGTAATACGTACATAAATCACAGGGGAAAATCAGAGACTCAAAACTGAGTTTTCTTGGAAACGGCTAAAGATATCAAAACATAATTAAAGATATGAAACAAAATTTTTTCAGCATAGCCAACTTTTTGGGGGTCACTGAAGAAGCATTTTTCGCTAAATGGCGTATTATACGTATACAAACTGGAATTCAATGCAGCTCTAGCTGCTGGCCCAGTGAAGGGAAAGAAACAAGAAAGGAGAGAATTACATTGACTCTCTGTCTTAATACTTCTGATATAGACAAGGTGAAACCCCTTGTACTTGGTAGAGTTGATCGTTCAAGGTGCTTTGGGAATAACTTCAACTCGTCAATCTACGTCACCTATAAACAGAATAAGAATGCCTGGATGACCCAGGATATCTTCACTACATGTCTCTCCAAGTTCGACAGGAGAATGGCAAGGAAAACCCCCGTTATTCTCCTAGTGAACAATACCAGTAGCCACTCAACAGCCGGATTCAACCTCACCAAAGTCAAACTACACTTTCTGCCACCCAACACCACCAGCCACATTCAACTCATGGGTGCTGGTATCATCCCTAACTTCAAAGCCCACTACAGGAGACTCCAGATCAAGTATTTCCTCAGCCAACTAGACAGTAGCGACGAGATATAAGTGGGTCTCCGCCAGGCGCTGTACATACCTAAAAGGGCTTAAGCTACTGTAACTCTTCATTATTAGGAAAATAGTCCATGTTTCCCTCACTTGCCCTAAGGCTCTTGATAAATAAATGGCTGTCATATCCAATTAAATTATGAAATACTGCAGGAATAAACTTTGGCTTCTTTTATTGTAAATTACACTTGTTGTGGGCCGCTCCTCGTTTTTTCTCTAAACGTGGCAATGCTCGCTGGATTTGGTTCGCAGGAACTTAAGGGTTTGGTTAGAAATTGAAAGTTCTTAAATGAAATAGTTGAACCCTCTTCAAGCATTTCTATTTTGACAGGATTTTTTCTATTACAAGATTCTTGATGCTTTGCTAGAGACTTTTGGGAGTGAAACGAGTTTAGACATTTCAGACAAAAGTGCTTTTCATGTTGATTGTTACCTATTTGTAAAGGCAACAGGCAACTCATGCTTCTGATGAGACAGTAATGTTGTCTCTCACCATCTGAAATTAGCAAGAGCTTTATGATTGTTCTATGGTCTGTGCATTTTCCTATCCTTAGAGGGTAAATAAATTAAATTCAATTCTAAATACGCTGACAGAGATATCTGGGTTCTATTTTTCAAATTTAATTATTGCTTTTAGAGTAACAGGATACTCAATGCCATTAATGTTAAATTTTTATGATTGTACTTTTAGAAACTCTGTAATGCACTCAGCATCACGTTCTACAGGATTTAATGCTCCAGAAACAGACCACAAAAAGCCTTTTCCGTCTTTATTCTTCATGTTAAAATTTGCCTTTCCTAATGCAAGCGACTTGGGTAGGGGTATGTAGGAACTTCCCGTCAAAGGTTCATAAGTAACAGTATGAATTTCAAAAACAATGATTGATCTAGATGTCCAATTGTTACATCGCATGTGAAAGGTGCCCATTGCTTCCAAAACTCTGTCTACCCTTGTGTTACAGGTATCATCTACATCAGTGTCCTCTACGTTTACTTTAACATTAGAATGAAAAGCAGCTAGTTCTGTATTTGTTTCAGTTTCACTTACAATGCTCACCCTATCCATATTACATCGAAGAATAAGCTTTATCTTTATCCTACGGTTTTTCATCAAAAGATTAATTACTGCAGGTTTAATTTCATGCATGCACCAAGAGGGACCATACCTCTCCTTTTCCTCAATAGTGTGTTTTGTTGTAAATCTCCTCAAAGTAGATTTACTCTCTGTAATTTCAAAGCAACACATTCTTTTGACTCATTCTCAACAAAATCAGCAAGTGAAGGTTTTGGTTTTGGAATTGGTGCTTTTTTTAACCCAATCAATCAATTCATCAAGATTATTTTTATAAAACTAGTCAAGTCTACAACCTTTTTTTTACGACGCCCTTGTGAGCGGGCAAGTTCTTTTAATTCTTTCACCGTTCTATTATTTAATACAGACATTGCTTTTTCATTACGGAAAGAAATTACTTAAGCCATTTCAATTTTTTCGTTTTTGTAACCAGAGATAGATTTAAAAAATCACTCTGATGCGTTTGTTTCTGTCTTAGCCTGTATTCACGTTGCTTACGATTGTAAGAATCCCTATTCTTAGCTACCCATTTTTTATGATAACCATACGTTGTTCTTTAAATTTCCTTATCAAGGACATGACTCAGGTCATATCTTATATCATATCAATCAAATGCGTTCGACTCATTTTGTGACAATACCTGATATCAGGTCCACGGGTTAAAGGGATCATATCTAAACGTGTCATTTTCTCATATTTAACAGACATGTCTTTTTTTATATACATTTATTATTTTCTTAAATCATTTTCAATTTATTACAATGCCAGAGCCACTCACCTTTTTCAACCTAATCCCAAAATCAAGTTATTCAAACTACTTAGGAATGGGGGGGGGGGCTGAAGGGGTCACTAAACTTTTTATCAAGTTACCTGCGTTTATTTTGTAGTAGATTCTCTAATCTTCTTTTGATTTTACTAGCAGCCTTGTCAACAACAGCCTTTAATACCTTTCCACTCTGATCGACTATTACATTTTTACTTGATTTTACAGCTGATTCTATGACCTTGATGACCAATTTGTTTACTTGGGCATTAGCAATAACTTCAGGAGCCTTACTTGCAATCTTACTCGCTATTTTACCAATCATGTCAAAAATACTGTTTCCTCCATATACATATCGACAGTTAACTGTACGTTTCAAAATCATTTTTGTAAGAAGCAGATATTTTTTCATCCAAACAGACTGGTGTTTAATTGCTTATACTGGTGCATGTCAAAAATCGTTTTGAGTTGTTATATTTCCAGCTTGATGCTCAGCAACCAACAACGTCAAGCGATTAACAAGTTCATTAGGTCGGAGCTCAAATAAACAACAGCACTACCTTTCTTTAGTTTCTTCAGTTCATCCCCAAATGGTTTCACTAACGACCCTTTTTGCTAGAATTTGGAGTTTTGCCTCGTGAATCATAATTCTGCAAGAGTGCATCATCAGTGTCATAAAAAGTATATATAAAAGTATATAAAAGTATATATAGTCAATAGAGACCATATTACCTTTGTTCCATGATATCGATGGTTAAAGATTATTACACCATCACTTTTAATTTCCACCAGTTTATTACCAATCAAAAAATAATCATCTTTTTCATAGATGCCGTACCTGGTATCAGACTCTTTTGTTTTACTTAACAATTTTCGGAAAGTGTCAGCGGCCACAGATCCAATAACTCTTGATTTAGGTGTAGAGATCACACTATAATCTTTAGGAGGGGTCAGCACTGTTTGCAATGTCCTGTTCACCCCAATCTCTTCATTCAGATTTTCCAGTTTATGTCGAATGGGTGCTAAATCCCTTCAAACCTCTTCAGCAGGTCTAATGTTCGATTGAATAATAGGTTCAAATGATCTCTGATGCACTTCAGTTTCAGCTAAATCACCCAATTTTTTCATTTACATTTCGTTGCTGAAAATTTTTTCTGCTCTTAAGCTATTCTTTCATAGTCTCATCTCTTTTAGATGAATCTTTAATGTTGATATGTTTTTCTAGACGTAAGATAATATGTTCATTATATTCCAACGCTGAAAGCTGACCGTTTAAAAATATATATAGTAAAGGGATTTTGATGCGTTAAATTTAGGTGTTCCCAAAAGTGTATTCATCCAACAGGTTTGTAAAACATAATAAAGTTGCTTCTATATGTACCTTCGTATTTCCCACTGGATAAATCTATAGAAGTAAATCCATGCTTCTCTTACCAGCATGTTTTACAAACGTTCTTGAAGTCATCCAAAGACAAATCTGGTGATACATGATCCTTGTGGATATGGTTGAGGTTTGTATCATCTTGTGGTAGCAGTACAATGAAGTTGGCGTTCTCTCTAACTGTGCTCCTTGGTAATAGAAAGTAAATTTGACTGATGTAGAAGCTATTGCATGAGGTATGTCTTCCTCTAGTACAAAATGCCTCTGGTTTACTCTGTTTTTTCAAAACGCAGTCATCGAATATCATCAAGTTTTTTTGTGTTTTATCTAACTTACTCGTGTTCTGGTATATCGCCGCAATCTGTAAAAATTCAGCTTTGATTTTAGGGTTTTCATTAGACTTATCTACTTCTTCTATAGCTTCGATTACTTTGAACTTGACTTTATGAAAGAGGTCTTCATTTCCAAAGATGTTGATGATCTGCCCTTTGACAACCTGTTTTGAAATCCAGCTCTAAATATCTGGTATTCTGGCTGAAACAAGATTTTTCAAAAAGAAACAACCAGTTTTAATCTATCAATTTGGGTTCAAGAAGCAGGTTGAACAAACGTGATTTTTTTCCCGATCCTATAATTTACCAATAATCAAAGCTCGAGTACTCCTTGGAAAGATAAACTCTAAGAATCAGCTTTGTTAGTTGCCTCATTAAGCTGATTTTTCTGAAAAAAGGAATCAACTTTTATTTCTTATTTTAAAATGTATTGTCTCAGTTGTAAAAGCCAGGCTGAAGCTGAAAATCAACATCATGTTTTTAGTAAAAATGGTAGATCAATGATTCATGGTAACTGCTCTATATGTGAGTGCAAAAAAGTCACTTTTAGTGATAAACCTGATATTGATATGTTAGCTGGTAAGTTTTCAAGACCAAAAGGTGGGTTCACAACTTCTTCTTCTTCTTTTTCTGCTGACATTTTCCTTGTTAGGGGTCATCATAGCGAATGTGGCTTCTCCACCGTATGCGGTCCTGTGCGTCTTCCCTCGTGAGCCCTTTCACTGCCATGTCTTCCTTTATATTGTCTGTTCATCTGTGTTTTGGTCGCCCTCGTTTTCTTTTCCCTGGTAACTCCATTTGCATGCACTTCCTTCGTTCATACTGCTCATCTCTTCTTTTCACATGTCCAAACCACCTCAGTTGGTACTCTTGCAGCTTCTCAGAGGCTTCCGCTACGCCCAAGTCTCTTCTGATGCTTTCATTCCTGATATTGTCTCTTCTGGTTACACCCTTCGCCTAGCGCAGCATTCGCATCTCTGCCACATCGAAGGAGCTTTCTTGGCGTTTGGTGAGAGGAACCGTTTCCATCCCGTACATTATTGCCGGTCGAACCAATGTCTTGTACACCTTGCCCTTCAGTTTGACTGGCACATGTTTGTTGCACAAAACACCAGTCGCTTTTCTCCAGTTGTTCCAGCCAGCTTGAATTCGTTTCTTCACTTCCTTGTCACTCCCTCCATCACTTTGGATCGTTGAACCAAGGTACTTGAATTCATCAACGTCGGGTACATCCTCCCCAGTGATCTTGATTGGAGGTAGGTTTGCAGTCCTGTTGATGCAGATATGTTCCTTTTTTGTTCTGCTGATTTTCAACCCTCTTCTTTCTAATCTATCTCTCCAGTTCTCTAGCGCTCTCTCTGCCTCATACTTTCCTTCATTTACCAATACCACATCATCAGCGAACATCATATTTTGCGGGCAGTCTCTTCTCACATCCTCTGTCAGTTCGTCCATTACTATGGCAAACAGCAATGGGTTCAGTGCCGAACCCTGGTGTAAGCCTACTTTGACCTGGAATGGCTCTGTCACCCCCACTGATGTACGTACCACAGTCTCGCATCCCTCATACATTTCCTGGATCGCTCTCACATACTGTTCGCTCACCCCATTACTTCGCAGGCAGTGCCACAATTCCTCTCTGGGTACTCGGTCATAGGCCTTTTCAAGATCGATGAAGGTGCAATGCAGCTCTTTCTGGCCTTCCCTGAACCTCTCTGCCACTATCCTTAGTGCAAAGATGGGGTCAGATGTGCTTCTTTTTGGCATAAAACCAAATTGCTGCTCACTGACTTGCACTTCTTCCCTTATCCTGCCATCAATCACCCGTTCCCAAAGCTTCATCGTGTGGCTCAGTAACTTGATGCCTCGATAATTTGCGCAATTTTGCACATCACCTTTATTCTTGAAGATTGGTACAAGGGTGCTCCTTCTCCACTCATCAGGCATTCTACCAGTTACAAGGATTTCGTTGAATATTGCTGTAATAAACTCAAGTCCTTGCTCACCAAGCGATTTCCACACTTCAACAGGTATCTCGTCCGGTCCAACTGCTCTCCCATTCTTCATTTTACTCAGCGCCTTCTTCACTTCTTCTTTTCCAATTCTTGGTACATCCCGCTCCTGTGCTTGTGCTGCTTCTTCCCTCTCTTCCCTGGGATTTTCCTCGTTCATCAGCTTTTCAAAGTACCCTTTCCACCTGTTCAAAACCTCTTCTTCATCATCTAGGACTCTTCCATCTTTATCTTTCATCATCTTGACCTGTTGGATGTCCTTAGATGCCTTGTCCATCTGCTTCGCTATTCTGAAAATCTTCCTTTGTCCTTCTGCAGTGTCCATGTTACCGTACATTTCTTCATATGCCACCTGTTTAGCCCTAGACACAGCAGCTTTGGCCTCTCGCTTTGCTTCCAGGTACTCTGCTTTCCTTCTGTCACTCCTGTCTTTGTGCCAAGCTTTGTAGTTTTCCTTTTTCTTCTTTACAGCTTTCTGAACTTCCTCTGACCACCACCACGTTTCTTTATCCCTTTTCTTTCCTCCTGAACTCTTTCCCAAAACTGCTTCTGCTATGCTTCGAATGGCTTCAGCTGTTCTTGTCCAGTTCACAGGTAATTCATTCCCTCCTAACTCTTCTTGTACCTGGGACACAAACTGCGCCTCCAAATCCTTGTCTTGCAGCTTCCACCACCTTATCCTAGCTGGTTTCTTACACGTTCTCTTCACAACCGTAATCAGCTTCAAGGTGCACACCACAGATCGATGCTGAGTTGTTACACATTCGCCAGGTAGGGCTTTACAATCGATTACTTCCTTCAGATGACATCTTTTGTAGAGAATGTAGTCGATCTGGGTGATGGAGTTCCCACTGCAATATGTTACCTTGTGCTGGCCTGCTTTCTGGAAGAACGTATTTGCTATTGCGAGGTCAAACCTGGTTGCCAGGTCTATGATGGTATTGCCTGCACTATTCCTTCTCCCAAACCCATGCCTGCCCATTACTCTTTCATCTCCTGCATTTCCCTCGCCCACATGTCCGTTTAGGTCTCCTCCTACAAACAACTGGTCTTGTGTCGGTAGCTGGGTGATCGTTTCATCCATGTTTCTCCAAAACTCATCTTTTTCAGCATCCTCACATCCCACCTGCGGGGCGTATGCACTCACCACACAGAAGGTTTCGCCATTTACTTCCAACTTCAAATACATCAGCCTATCAGATATCTTCTCCACTGCTACCACTCCCGGTACCAGTCTTTCCTCCAAGATGATGCCCACTCCATTTCGTGTTCTGCTTGAACCATGATAGTAGACTTTGTAGCCTCTTCCAAGTTGTTTAGCCTTAGATCCCTTCCATCTAGTCTCCTGTATGCATAGCACATGTATTTTTCTTCTTTCCATCATATCTGCTACCTCTCGGGCCCTTCCTGTCAGACTCCCCACGTTCAGCGATCCCATTCTGACGTTTGTCTCCTTTCTTTGATTCTTATTCCTGGCTCGTCTTCCAGCAGCTCTCTTTTCTCCTCTCCGCTTTCTTCTTGGTTGGCCAGTAGCATAATTTCCATTACCTCGCTGGTTCCCCGAGGAAAAGGCGGTCGTTGTTGACCCGGGCCGCGACCGATCAGGTATGAAATTTTTTTGTCTTGTCATTCGCATTAATGGATTTGGCTGTGTTTCTACGGCCGGATGCCCTTCCTGACGCCAACAACAGTTATCGGCGGCGTGCCCAGCCTTTCGTCAAAGGATCTGCTCACAAGGCAGTGAGTGGCCATCCCTGGCCAGTGGCCTCATCAGCAAAGCTCCTACGCCCAATGACGCATCATCCCCACTCGGGCAGGATGGGCCAACAGAATATGAAGAGTCCGTTACCCAGGGAGGGGTGGCTGACCGGGTGCTATGCCTTGCCAAAGGGCGACCCGGAGACTGTGAAAGGCAGGGTTGTCCATTCCCTCAGGTCCAAATTGAACCCGCATAAGGTGGGTTCACAACAGAAAAATATAAATAATTAGGTCCATATAACCCTTTTGATAGTCAACTAGAAAAATCACAAAGTTTCATGTTCTACCCTTTAACAAAGTCGATACTCTCAACACGACGTTGATTATGGCATGTGTAATGACAAAGGAACCGTACGCAAAAGCAATGTTGATCGTAAAATGATAAATTGTTTAAATGAAACCCCTCATAAAGATGTGCCTAGATGGGGAATGTTTACTAGAGCTCTTATCATCACAAAACAAAAACTTGGGTTGGGTGTGAAATGGCATGATGAATTAGCTGACTAGTTGCAAAAACCTGTACGTAAACACTTCCCGAAGCGTAAAGTTCATATATCTAAAATTGACGACACTTGGGCTGAAGACCTTGTAGAGATGCAAAAGTAATCCAAATACAACATTTGGTTCAGGTATTTGCTAGCGGATATTGATATATTTAGCAAGTATGGTTTGTTGATTCCTTTGAAAAATAAGACAGGTGTTAAAGTAGAAAAAGCTTTTGCAAAAATATTCTAACAAAGGATTCCAGATAAAGTTGGGACTGATAAAGGTAAAAAATTATCTTTTACGACAAACATGTTCAGGACTTGCCAAAGAAACATGACGTTGAATTGTACAGCACCAATAATGAAGAGAAATCACCTGTTGTCCAGAGATGAAACCGAACTATGAAAAATAAAAAGTAAAAATATTTTACTGCGAATCAAACGAGTAAGTACGTTGATGCTTCACCTGAAATGGTTGAAAAGTACAACAACACTAAGCACAGGAGCACTGAAACGACATCTAACGCTGCAAGTAACCCAAAAAATTTGACCAAAGTTTATCTTAATTTATATAAAAACCTACCTGAGGAAAACCGAACTCAAATTCAGGGTTGTGATCGTGTTAGAATTACTAAGAAGAAAAGGACATATAAAAAGGGCACATAACAAACTGGACAAAAGAGCTGTTTGTTATCACAGAAGTTTAGAATACTACACCACTTACATACAAGATAGCAGACTTTGTGGAGTATGATTTCAGTATTTTTCACTTTGCCTTTAAAAATACAGGTCATTGGCATAGTCAACATCCGTAATAGTTTTTGTTGGATTTCTTCCGCTCTGGCTTTGTATAGGCCAATTCTTAGCTTACTACATAAGTCCATAGATGTGCGTAGGCTATAGTCTAGACATAGCAAAAACAATATGGGGCTAGTGTCTCTCCTTGTAAAACTGCTACTAGGATGTCAACATATTCAGTATCAACATCTGACGGCGTAAGTTTGGTTTATGTGCTCTCTTTCATTTTCATAACAGCATCTACTGTTTTCTGAAGTACTCCGTAAGCTAAGACAATATGTTTAATCTTGGTCTAGTGAATTGTGTCGAATGCCTTGGAAAGTACAACAATACAAAGTTAACAAACAACTGTACAGCCTCAAAATGTTTGGCTCTAACTTCTTCTCTTTTGTATCGCACTGTCAATATCTGCACAAAGAGTGATCTATTCTCACGGAAACCATGTTGATTCCTTCTTTAAACCGACTCAAGTTTTGTCTAAGATCTGTAAAGGAGCATACCATTGTAGATCTTAGCTGTTAGTATAATGGCTCTGTAGTTAACAACTAGTTCTAGGCCTCCTATAATTGGAAAACAGAGAATACAGCCCTTTCTTCATTTGTCGATGGAATCCTTGTTATACACTCCATTGCACAGTTCTAACAGAATATCATTAAAATTCCCTGTCTGCCATACCCTCTGTTTGCTTAAAACAGATGACCATTTGATGTTTAGAGCTCTAATAAGATTTTTTGAACAGCATCAATAGAGTTTCTGGGGCAGTTAACAAGTACTCTATTACTTCACGTCTTAGAAGGTTGCATACGCAGGAGCTTAAGTTTCTCAACCATTTTGTTTGGCTTGTTTGGCCAGTACAAGTGCCTTCATACACATATTGTTGTACTTTGATAGAAGTTTAGATTCTCTGAAGGGATCAGAAGTGTTTTTTAATAAATATGAAAGGAAATCTGAAAAAAATATTGGTACAAAGGAAAAGCTAAAAAGAGATATTGGTTCCAAGAATGAACTTCATATAGATATTTCTTTTCCAAACACGAAGACTTATAATCAATTTCCTATGTCTGACAATAAGGGGTGAAACAGCCCGTTTTTTCTCTTTACATGTCTTAGAACATTCATATAACACGGTTGTCATTGTGTTAGCATACGAATGAATGCTTGACATAATCTTTACAGATCTGGTTTACCTTAAAAACACATACCTTTACTATCCAGTTACCCTGTTATATATATATATATTTATATATATATATTTGTGTAATATTGTGTATTCGTATAAAAAAGTGCTCAATGCATATAGCAGAGCAATATAAGATAAGTTCTGTTTGTTACAGAAACAAAATATTGAAGATATTTAAAAGTGGAATATGAGGATATGAGGTGGTGAAAATCAAATATAATAGAATATGAAAAATAAGAAATATCGATCCGATGAAAAAAAAAATCAAGAAAAAAATATAACAAAGATGGAAAAGGTGTGAAATTTTGAAAAAAAGAAGTATGTGTGTGCATCAAACTGTATTCAAACCAGTACCTATGATTATCAAGGCCACTTGCTCTATTACCTGAGCTATGGGCTCTCGTTACTTATCAAATCATTTTGTAACCTCGGGTTCCTATCGTTGGAAAGCTCATTTTAATCACATATACAGCTGGGTCTCCCATAGAACTGCAGCTTCTCTTCTAAGATTTGATCAACTGATCCAGTTCGCAGCACACATAATTTTTATTTTTCTGCCACTTAAAATGCCTTGACAGGTTTGTTGTTTTACATTATCTCTTTGCAAGAACTGGCATACAATAGAAAGGATACTGAAAAAGAAGGAACTGAAAAAAGGCATTGAGGAGAGAGACTCGAGAAAAGGGATTGGGTTAAAAATAAACTGAAAAATTTTCTCCCTCACTAGCAAAAGATGATAACGCTTGGTCTCGTTTCTAAATTATTTAGAACCTAGATACGAAGTGCACTTTTCTAACGGTGTTTGTTCAAATAAAATGACAGAAACCTGGTGCAGACAGTGTACATCAAACAGGTCATGAATTTCTAAAAAGTACTTTCTTTAAACAATTTTATGTGCTGTATCGCATGATAGTACTGATACTTCAGAATGTAATTAACTAGCTTATGTATTTTGATTGAAATTGTAGCCTCTGTTTACAGGATGGCAATAACTCCAATCTATACCATATTGCTTTTGACATACGCGAAGTACAAGGTGCATAAAATTTGTTGTTGCACAAATGAAAGTGGAGTCTATTTTGCAGCTTGTTCTTTTATTTCGCCTCTTTCTCTCTATGCAATGGGAAATGTTCTTCTAATAAGGTACACAGGAGAAAACGATATTGGCACCATAGTATAGAAAACCTAGTTTTATCTCTTTAAAGGGGGCGTATGCTGGTTTTATTGGGTAAGAGGGGTAAATTACGAAATTCTTTCAAGGAGCAATGTGATTTATTTCATGCAGCCTTTGAGTCAATGAGATCTCATTTCTTGGAGGATCTCAGGCCTAATTAATAGTGTCCTTTTACTCCCAACAAAAGATTTCCAAGTGCCTTTTTTTCCAACAACTTTTTTTGGATTGTTGTTGGCAACCCTCAGTCTTGTTGACTATGGTAAAGCGCCTGGATAATATTATTTAGAACATCGTCTTAAGTAGCTGAATAAGCCGATCTTGGATAGGCATATACGGCTACAGCCATGGCAGATAAATGTTGCCATGTCATCTCTTGACTGATTTGTTTGTCTGGCTTTCCTTTTCTTCGTTTTTTCATTTCTTGTCGCTAAACTTTGTTCTCCATGAGTTAGGCCAGCTTTCGTAACTCTTCTCCACTTTACTCTGTCTGCTGCTTTGGTTTCCCATGTGTTTGGGTCGACGCTGCAGGTCTTCAAGTCTCTCTTGCAAACATCTTTGAACCGTAGATAAGGGCGTCCAATCCTTCTTTTACCGTTTGCCAGCTCCCGGTAAAGGAGATGTTTTGGAATACGGTCGTCTTCCATTCTATGTACATGGCCAAGCCATCTGAGGTGGCGTTGCCGTATCAGGGTGAACATAGAGGATATTCCAGCTTTGGTGAGAACAGCATTGTTGGTGACTTTATCTTGCCAAGTAATAC
>RDPX01000154.1:68723-98134 GCA_003991215.1 Morbakka virulenta
CACATCAGGTCCACCAGCAAGTATCTTGTTTCCAAGTAATACAGACTTCTAAGTATCCAGATTGTGGTTATCAGGTGAAGGGAGGATAGATGTTTCCAATACCCAGGACTACATAAGAAAATCCAGGTGCCTTAGGGTGCGAGTCATCAGCGTGGGTTGTGGCCACCCTAAGCTTATAGTAGTCACTTTGTTGAGTTATTTGTTTGAGTCAGGTAGCTAAAAAAGTAAGATATCTTCACAGATTATGACAGTAGAAGTAAGGACCAAAATTTTGCTTTGATGAAGTGGGATATGAAAAAAGAAGCACGCATTCAGTGAAAGACACCAGGGCAAAAGAATGTGAATTCTCAAGACCTAGTTTACAAGAAACCATAGTTGCCAGATTTGAAATTTCGAAATATGTTGAGAATAAAAATTTATTCAGTTGAGCATTGCAGAATGGGGAGGGGGTTAGACAAGGATATAATTGCTGTCACAAGTGCTTCTTGTAAAAGGGTACTACAAAAAATATGTGTTGTTTTAAAACCAAATATAAAAAAAAAGAAGAATAAAAACCCGAAAAAATATGTTCGATAATTGTCAACTACAGCTGTGTCATCACTACCTCCATCTTTGTTTGACGTTACTTCACTTCTGAATTAAATATTGCTAGACTTTTCTCTGTTGCTACAGATTCTTTGCAACATTTCCCCCTCAAAATGCAAATGGTTTTAATTAAGGAGAATAGCCTATAACATCCTAAGTCTCTTTCTTTTACGTTGTCTTATTTTAACCTTGATAACTTAAGAAAAAATTTATTCTACAAGCGGTGCTTTTTTGGTGAAGCAAAGGAGAAATGAGCGTACGATGCAAGGTTTAAAAATGCTCACTTCTTCACGATGTTCTCATTACAGGTACTTAGAAGACTCTCCGAAATGCTCCTGTTACTTTCGGCATTTGGTCTTGAATACGGATTTCTTTCTCAGTTGACACTGCACATTAATTTTTTCTAGTTTGTCTGCAATTAAATGTTGTATTGGCAGCTTGCAGAGAGCTATCCTATTAATCTGTCTCAACACTTGAGATAGTTTAAACTGCTTAAACGAAGGAAGATATTGCTCGATGGGGAAAATCGTTTACACACTTGTCGTGTAGCTTCAAGAAGCATATTGTGGCTTTTGTTTTTTACCTCATCCTTCTTGGTTGCACGGAGCTGTCAGTTCCGCTGCTTTCTCGGAATTTCACGAAATTCTGCCCTCGTGCGCAATACGTAGTGCCCATTGGTACTTAGCTCCTGACACTTGAAGCTATCAAAGAATATCTTCAATAGATGCATCATACTCTGTACATCAAGGTGGCTTAAAAGTAAGATTGATCTCGAATTCACTAACAATAGGCTTCAAAAAATTAAAATGTAAAAGATTAATAGGATTGATTAAATGTCCAATATTTGGCGGAATTTGTTTTGAAGATCGAGACTTTCTTGCAGATCTGGAACGAAATACACCCCTAATTTCCCTCAGTTTTCCGACACTTTGTAAAAACATTTCTTCAAGCTAACAAACGTGTTTGCGAGAGCTTTTAAAATGAGAGCGACAAGAATGCAAGAAACATTCGTGAAAGAGAAGCATTTGTTACATCGGAAGAGAGTCACAGTTTTCATGCAACTAAATTCTGAATCAAAGTTTAGCTGACTGCCACTTCAGGATTTGTATGTAAGGGTAAAGGGACTCGCACAATGCTCAATGTTGGAGATGGTATCAAGTTTAGTGGTGAACAAGTGGTTCATATCGGTTAGATCAGATATTAAAAACTATAAGTAACTTGGCCAATCGCTACAATCCGTCTACTCCAAAGGATAATGGAATGTACGAACTTGACGATTACGCAGTTCATTTGATTCCAGTAAAAAAGAAAAAGTGCTATTCTAAGGGGGAGGGGGGTACATTCTGGTCATTATGGGTGGTGGAATAACTGGGTTTATTCAAGCTAGTGACGCTCACTTGGACCTTAAATTGAAAGCTTATTACCGTGATTTGAAAGGAGAATTAACGAGGGAAAAGCTATAGGCAAATAAAAAGAAAGTGTCTGTCGCTTTAGATGGGTACACGTTTATTAGCAAAGTGGAGTTTCTGGGCACGGAGATGTTGGATATTACCTAAAAGATGCTGTTGAGTATATAAGGAGAATAGGCTTCAAAAACCAATCATTTAGAGTCAGTTTGGGTGGAAATACCAGTAGCATAATCAAACTATTTCATGTATTTTTACATACAGATCCCCTTGATCATCTAAATATACAAATAACTTTGTAACAAAATATGATAGAATATTGAAAAATAGAAATAAATGCTGTAACGAAGTCATCCTCTTGAGAGACGTAAACTGTAATTACGTGAAAGATGATAATCATATACCATCAAAGGCACAATTAAACATAATGGATCCAAACAATTATTTCAGTCTGCTTCACGAACAAGTTTTTAAAAGCGCATTAATTGATATAATTGCTTTCACACAAAAGCATCGTAATGGAGTTTCGATAAAAAACATTAATTTTTATCGAAACTCAATAGATCGCCGTGATCTCATCGGACCATTTCGCAAATGGAACTATGAAAGATTCAGGCCACTGAAAATAATAAAACAGAATTTTACACACTACAACCAGAGGCAATTATGCAAACATAATAAAGACTGGTCTCCTGTTTTAAACTGCAATAATATTGACGCCTTCTGGAATATTGAAAGATAAACTTTTACATATTGTCGATAACCACATACCGTAAAACTCCGAATATAAGCCCCGCGAATATAAGCCCCCCGAATATAGGCCCACCAAAACCTTAATGCAAAAGTAGGACCATATATAAACCCCCCGAATATAAGTCCATAGGTTTATATATGGATTAAATACACAGAGAACGTTGTATAAAAACATCTTTTATTCTAACATCTTGTATTCTTTTATTGAATTTCTGACGGTACATTAATGAATCTTGGGTCCATATAGATAATAAGTACGAGGAGTTCAATGCCTACCCCGAGGACCCATGTTCCCTCTGGTGCTCGTCGGTTTTCTTCTGTAATCGTCGTTTTAATTTGATCTAACTTCCATTGTTTCATCAAAGGAAACAACTTGTCTGCCAGTGCTTGTGGAACATGACCTACTACAATATCTTTGGGCTTTACAATGATTGCGTTTTTGCTGTACTTATTGTCTGGTTGAAGAAAACATTCTAGTTCTTCATTCACTTTGTCATTGTGGCCGCAAACATGATGACCCTTTACTCTTGATTTTACTTGACCTAAACACGCCAATGCCATGTTTGCTTTCCTGTTGTATCTTTCTTGTCACTTGATCAACTTCTATTTATTCGAATGTTTGACGTTCGATTACGTAGCTTAAAATCGAAACTTATTCGCGTTGAGAAACAAAACTTTTATTTGTTGATGTGAAAATGGCTGATGCAAAGCTAACTCGTAGAGCCTTTTCTCGTGAGTTGAAACTTTCAGTTGTGCAATGGTTTTATTCAAATAATAAAAAAATGTTATCAACATCGAACCACTTTAAAATTAACCATATACAAGTACGAACATGGATGAAAGCCGAAGAAAAGATAAGAAAACAAAAAAGTAAGAGTATGAATGAACGTGGTCGTAAAGCATATTTCCCACCAATGGAAGAAAAGTTAGTGCAACAGTTCAAAGGACAAAGGAAACAAGGAAAAACAGTGAAAAAATGGTGGTTTCTATCAATAGCCAGAAAGATTATGAATAAAGAATACCCGAAGAACATCGTCATCAAGTATTCCAACAGGTCGTTTAATGGTTTTTGTAGACGAAATAGAATGTCTCTTCGTCGTAAAACGCACATGGCACAAAAATCTCCAGTAACGTTAAAAGACGCCATCCAGACGTTTTATGCAAAGCTGTTAAGATAATGAATCCGAGGCACGTTTCAACTGGGAGACAAAGCAAACATGGATCAAACACTATTGCAATTTGTCCTGGATGATGATCACACATAGGAGATTACAGGAGCTGAAGAAGTATGGTGTAGTAGTGGTGCCTCAGGCCTTGACAAACGGCAATATACAGTACATTTAACCGTGTTTTGAGACTGTATATCACAAGTTAGACCAACGTTGATATTTCGAGGTGAAGGCAAAAGAATGAAGCCAGATGAGAGACGTAGCTGGGATAAAAGGGTACACGTGTACTTTCAAAAGAACGCTTGGTGTGATGAAGTCATTATGAAAAAATAGACAAGTGATGAATGGTGTAACATCTTCACCAATCCAGCAACGCCAGGTTTAAGCGGGAAACTATTGGTTGCAGATGTGCACACGGCCCAACAAACCGATGAAGTCAAACGTCTATTGCAGAAAAAGAACACAGTTCTCGTCAAAGTACCACCAAGGTGCACCGGCCGTGTACAATCACTTGGTGTTGTTCTGAATAAGCCCTTCAAGAATCTCGTTAGGGAACAGTTTGAAAACATCTTGACGAGAATTTAAACGGTTATGTTGAGGAAAAACTCACAGCGTCCAAATGGAGAATTCTAGCTACAATATGGGTTGCCATGGCATAGGAAAACTTATGCAAGACAAAGAGATGGTTATTTGTTCGTTCAAAAAATGTGGAGTTACCACAAACGTTGACGGATCCGAAAATGATAAAGTAAACATACAGGGATTAGAAGGGTACATAATGCCGTTACCTGAAGAAGAGTATCATCTGGAAAGTGAGGATGAAGACGATGAATCTAGTGACAATGAAATGGACGAAGATGAAGACTTAGAAGATGGGGAGTATGAGCTTGATGATGACACTGAAGAATGAATAATATGTTATATTATTATGTTATGTTACATTTTAAAACATTATACAAAATAAATGTAGTGGTTGTTATTAACATAGTGGTTGTTCTGTGTATAAGCTCCCCGTATATAACCCCATCAATAAAGCCTTACGACTTAATGTAATCAAAGGGCTTATATTCGGAGTTTTACGGTATCAATGATCGAAAAAATGGTAATTGGAAGGCACCAGGACCAGAGGAAGTGCAGGGTTTTGGGGTAAAAAAAAATCAAGTCACTACACCCAAGAATGGCAGAATTATTTAACGAATGCTTCAAATCTGGAAATATGCAAACTTGGCGCTCTAAGTGCAGAACCGTTCTAATTATGAAAGACAAAGGAAAAGGTAATGCAGTCACAAACTATAGGCCAATAACATGCTTAACACTAATCCGGAAACATTTTACTAGCATTCTACCAGTGCAAATATACCAGCACCAAGATCAAAGCAAACTACTTGCCGATGAACAGAAAGGATGCCGAAAAAAAGCCACGAGCCTCAAATGACCAACTGCTTATTGGCATAGCTATTATTAAGAATTTTAAAAGGAGAACAGTGTGCCTAGCTATGGGTTGGATTGTCTACAAGAAAGTGTTCGACATGGTCCCATACTCTTGGATTATTGAATGCCTTGATTATTGAAGAGTTGGGAAAAGTTAAAATAAAGCAGGTTATTTTTCAAGGCGATAGTCTATCCCCTTGACTCTTCGTTATTTGTTTAATTCCACTTTCACTAATTCTCCGTAAAGTGGCAGTCAGCTACGAATTTCGTAAGTCTGGTCAACTAGTGAATCATCTGTTATTTATGGATGACTTAAAACTCTTTGGAAAATCAGCGAAACAACTAGATATTCTGATGAATAAAGTGCGTTTATGTGGCGAGGACATTAGAATGGAGTTTAGAATAAGTAAGTGTGGAATATTAATAATGAAAAAGGGGAATCATGAACATAGACAAGGAATAGAGTTAACATCTGGAGATAGGATAAAGGAGATTGACATGGATGCTGATTGAGTTAAAGGCAAATTGATGAAGGAAAAAGATCAGAATACTTAAAAAGGCTCAAAAATGTATCAAAATCAAAATCGAACAGCAGAAACGCCATTAATGCTATCAATTCTAGACAGTAGCAGTTGTAAGATATAGTGCCGGTAATATAGATTGGAGGGTAAACGAACTGAAAGAACTAGATAGGAAGACTCGTAAGTTGCTGACTATGCACAGCATGTTCCAGAAAAAGGGAGATGTTGATCGGTTGTACATTTGTAGAGCTGATGGAGGAAGAGGTTTGGTCAGCATCAAAGTGTTAATGTGTGTTAATCGAAAAGAACAGTTTGTATGAATAAGCACTTTCCAGTATAGAGCCTATGATGAAAGAGGCAGAAAAAAAATATTTTAGAGATCGGCAAGGATAAAGCAGCGATCCAAGAGATACGGAAAAACAACTTGGTAAGTAAAAAACTCCACAGTGTCTTTTAATGTAAAACTGAGTTTATAGATGCACGAAGTTGGGAGTGGCTTAAACATGGTGACCTTAAAAAAAGCTACTGAAGGGACAATAATGGCGGCAAAAGAAGAGGCTATTAGAACAAAATACATCAGGCACCATATAGACAAAGAAAACATTTCACTACTCTGCAGAATATGTAGAGAACGAGAAGAGACAGTGCCTCATATGGTCTCTGAATATAAACAGCTGGGTCAGAAACCTTACAGGAAGTAAAGGCATGATAAAATAGCTGAGGTCTTGGATTAGCAACTTTGTAGGAAGTATGATTTAGAACATACAGAAAAATGGTATGAGCATAAAGCAAACAGCGTTGTGGACTGACTGACTGACTGACTCAAAGGTTTTGTAGAACAAGAAGCCGAAGTCACAATGAAGCGTTTTTTTTATGGTAAATAGTGCATTTTAGGCGAACGAGTCAGATCAGAGAATTGTATACTATATTATTAGCTTTATTCTCTTAGAAATATCTCTAACGAGCTTCACTGACCCTGAACAATAAACAAAAAGCACTTATTAAAACCTCTTTCAGTTTAACCATTTTAAAAAGTTGTACAGTTCTACTAAGAACATCAATATTTGAGGATTAACCATAAATTTCAAATCAACTTTACCTGAGGGACAGCAGCATTTGTATATCTCAAAATAAAAGAAAAGCCTGTGTTTTATGATAACCTTTCCTATTAAGAGTGCTTCGTGACTTCTTTTCCTTCAAATTGACTGCTTATTTGGATACATAAAAACTTTTGTAATTGGTTAACGATGTTCTACGTTGGGTTCACAACGGTTACTTTTGAGATAACTTGTTCCATCTCCATTAACATTTTTGTAATTATTTACTCATATATCAACAGTAACTGCTTCAGAAGGATTTTCAACAGATACTTGCACATTCTCAGCATTTTCAATCTGCTTTTTATTCTGGTATTTTTTTCAGACTTTTACAAAAGCTTAAGCACATTGTGGTGGACAGAGCTTGACTGGAAAAACAGCAGGATTATTATTTATGGAATATTGATATTGTTGGTTAATTTAGCTTTAGTTTTTCCATACAGTTACGGAATTTCTTCTCTTAACTTCATCAAGAACAACTTTAGAGACGTACTGGAAATAGATGATTGTCATTTAAAGCTGTCAATGCTATTGCAATCTTTATCAGGATTGACAACCATTATCTTTTACTATATAGCTTTGAATTTCAATTTGACTTACGAAAATTTTGCTGTACATCAATCAATGTTTTTGTTTCTTATAGCATTTGCATTTATCCTTTCGCAACCTCAAAGGATACCACTTGAAATATATAGTAAATACAAGACAAATAGTAATTTGCATTATCAAGTCCGGTTATATTTGAAAAAGACGGTTGTTGTATATTTGTTGCATATTGGCACACCGTTTACAATGCTATGTTTTCAATCCTTTTACGTAGAATATTTCAAAGACAGATATATTGCTATAATTCTGTTCATGTGGATAAGCACTTTCAAAGTGTTAGCTCTAATTGTTCTTTGTATGATTGTGTTGCTAGACGAAGAGTCTGTTTACCCTACACTTTCAGGTAATGCAACATTGTTTAAGGAATATGTTTTTAACGGTTGCAACCACACAGAAGTGCTTCATCTTGATGTAGCTATAAGTGAATCGAGTAAGCAACTAGAGGATGGTGTTTGAGCAGTGTTTTGTAGAAATAGTGAAAATTGAAATAAATTTTAAAGCTATGTTCATGTAACACGAAATAGGTATTTGTCATGAATATATTAATTAGAAAGTTCACAGGTGATACCACTACTGTTTACAAAATGTTAAACCAATGATATATATGGTGTTTTTGGAATAAAAATAAATTTTTTCTATGCAAGGTATAAGAAGTGACCTGTTTGTAGACATTACACATGACTGCCTCATGACTATTATTTCCAAACCAGATCCTGCTTAGCGTACGAGTTTGCTTGACAGAGTTAGCGTTCTGGACTAAGTATTTAAACTTCTACTGTCCTTTACAGTAAGAGGCAAACCCATTGATACGTGTTGTTAAAAAACACAAATCTTCGTTGACTCCTTCTCAGTTTCTAAAATGTGCTCTAACTTCGTTACCTACGATAAAAACTTTTATTGGTTTCAGTGATAACGTGCTCAGACCACACTTACGAACTTGAGGGTAAGTGGAAAAACGTTCTGTGTATTCCTGGTAGAGAAACTTCTAAGAAATTTGGTAACATGTTGACTTTTGTGCAAATGTTCGCACTATGGCCTCGGAGAGAAACGGCTTTACACCATGGTTGGACAAGACCTCGATAGAAGTTAGGAGTTAATTAAGTACCATAAAAACAATAATCGTGTAAAAGTGTTTTAGCTATTTATTTTACTGTTTACTATTGTATAGAAAATTTCTTTAGAAAATCATTTGTTGTAATTCTTTTTTGCCCTTGCATTTCATATAAAAATGAAGTAAGGAGTATCTTTGCTTTTTTAATCCTGGAATCCAGATTAATAAATTTGCTTGTTAGATGTTTCCCCAAGATTACCCAAGTTTAGAGATGATGGAAGTGCCAAGCTAGCGGGTGTCAGTTTCATGCGCTTGGTTGCCTTTGTCTTACTCCTACCGCTATGAATTAGGGAGTAGGAGTAAGAATTTCGGAAAATCATAGTTATACTTGTTCCAGGATTCNTTTATGTAAAGAGGAAAGAAGGGGGTAGGAGTTTGATCAGTATCAAAAAATGTGTATGGTCAGAGGAAAATAATTTGGTCTATATATTAGAGAGTCAAATGAGATGCTTTTGAAGGGTGTGAGAAAAGGTGGTGTTATCCAAACAGATAACTTGATGGAAAAAGATGAATTTAAAAGATCTAGTCATAACGAGATTAAAACTAAATGTCACGAGAAGAGAATGTATGGTCAGTTTGTTAGGGAAATGCCTGACGAAATTGATAAAAAGTTATCTTGGCAATGGATTACTCGAGGAGACATCAAGGTCCAAACAGAAGCAACAATATTTGCCGCACAGGAGCAGGCTTTGCGAACAAACTACATTAAAAATAGAATTGATAAAACTTCAGAAAGTCCCTTGTGCAGAATGTGTGGAGAACGAGCAGAGACAGTGCAGCATATTGTTTGTGAGTGTAGTAAAATGGCTCAACGTGAATATAAGAGGAGACATAACATCGCTAAGCTGATCCATTGGATGTTATGTGGGAAGTATGGTCTCGACAGGAAGGCGAAAACGTACGAACATTGCCTGGAACCTGTAGTAGAAGATGAAAATGTAAAATTAATTTGGGATATCAATGTCCAATGTAATAATTTGATAGAAGCGAGGAGACCAGACATAATATTAGTTGAGAAGAAAACAAAAGATGCCATCATTATAGATGTTGCTGTACCTGGTGATTGTAGGGTACATGAAAAAGAGAATGAAAAGGTCGAAAAGTACCAAGATTTAAAAATGGAGCTGAAACGTCTTTGGTCGTTAAGAAAAGTGAAAGTAGTACCAGTAGTTGTTGGGGCCTTAGGCTGTGTGAGCAAAAGATTTAATAGCTGGATGGAAATGTTAGGTCTTAAAGTAAATGTTGGAATTGTGCAAAAAACAGCCTTATTGGGATCTGCAAGGATTAGAAAGTAATGGACATTTGAAAGAACCCTCTTGGCCTTTGGCCAGTAGTTGTAGCTCACCCAAGAGGAAAATACTCGGCAATACGAACAGCCTCTGCAAAAGCTTTAAAACCGATAATAATAATAATAATAATAATAATAATGAATTGAGGAGTGTTTAGATTATGCCATTTTCACAAATAAATATACGGCGAAAGCATAAATCTACGTACAGACCATACCAATTAGAAGAAGAAAGAATTACAGATTTTTTTTGACAGAAAAATAAAAAAATAAAAACCCAAGAAAATGAAGACTGGGAGACAATAGTAGAGAAACGAATTATAGAAAATATATTTAATTTGAAGGTAAAGACAGCAAGTTACGAATGGACGCTTGTTCAAAAAGCAGTGGTAAGATCTCAACTCCCTTCACCCCCTCCAAAAAAGCCAAAACAAACTAGCAACTGAATTTGAAATGCATGAATAAAACTGTGAGAAAAGGCATATTACATAAACTATGAGAAAAAATGTAGGATGCCCATAGTACCTCATTGAATTGAAGAATCGCCCATTGTAAAGAAAATAGTCAATCAGTTTATTGACAGTTTAAACAGTATTAGCAGCATAAAGTTGTCAAAGGATAGAAAAGTAGATATAAAGGAAAAACTTCTAAAAACGCAAAAAACTTTCCAGAAAAAAAAGTCATTTTCAGGTCTTATACAGAGAAGGAATTGGAGAAAGAACTCAAAACCCCTAAATAAAGTAAGTTGCCAAAGACAAGTTAGATCACAAATAAACTAAGAATTCACCTTGAGCCCCCAGTAAAGGAAGTTCTGTTAAAAATTTTCAACGTCTGTCCGGAGAATTTATCAGGACCACTGGTTTGGATGAAAGCCACAATGGCCACAAAAAAGAAAAGGAAAGCACAGAGCAAATACTGACAACCCAATGTGTCTGATAAGCTGTGCTGGTAAATTTACAAAAAATATTATTCACATTTTGCTGGCGTAATATCCAGGGAAGGAAGGAGGATCCAAATAGTAGAGATACTCTGTAAAGCATTCTATACCATTCTTCCGTCTTGTTAGGGATATAACTTCCCAAAGGTAAAAAAGAATGTCCTAGACATCCTTCAAAACAGTTGCAGTCCAGCATAACAAGATGCTAACTCTTAGTTACGTCAGCATGAAGAAGTGCAGTAATGACCAAGTGGTCAACAGAATACAGTGAAAGAGATTCACCGTTGGAACCCGGGCAAAGCCCAAGTATTGTGCCCAATTTGTGTTCTCCGTTATAAGTGGCATACTACGGAGTTTATACATGTTTCAGGGATAAAATTTGAGAGAGGGAAGAAATCAATAAACTAAAGGGTAAAAAGTTTAAAGAAAAAAAGGCAAATAAGAAAATTACCCTCCTCTACTAAAATGTCTTTAAAACCTTGCTTAGGGTTAAAGATCTGAACAATACCCTAAAACGTACATCAAGCAGAAGAGTAGATAAACAGTGACTGCCTAGCAACAAAAAATAGCGTTAGATGTGTTTACATGTAACAGAAAGGGGGTAGGACCCCTTTTCAGCTGATTACACAAAAATATTCTCCATAAACTACAAGGCAGAAGTAAAGGCAATTAATAAACGCCACCATTACATCACGCAAAATAGGAAAGACTAACACAACAAAATCGTCATCCGCTCTGACGCTTTATCTCCAGTGCAGACACCTTCAAACGCAAAAGCAAAATGACTAGACGATCACTGAAACATACCACACAAAACGATACTGATATACTTGCAAATGAAGGAACAAAAAAAATTTTCAAAATCCAACGCCAGACACAATGTAAAGGCCATTTTTAAGGGGAAAAAGAATACACCGTCTTCAGTGGTATCCAGATTACAACGCTTTCTTGAAGAGATCAGATGATTATCGTAAAACCAAGGGCATCTTACTTTTACATTCAAATATGCACTTTTTGTACACCAGGCATGATGGATGAGCATTGTAGCCCACCGACACACCAGTATGAGAGAAGATCTTTAACCCTTCGGAGTCAATTTGAAGCTTACAAATCCACACCGAGCAATACAGGGCAACAAAAAAATTTTGGTGTCAATAGTATTGACTCAAGAGGTTTATAAATATAGAGAAAGATAAGCAAAAAGTATAGATTTCATGGTCTCATACGCTACCACCTGACCTTTTGTAACCTGCTGTACATTCTTAACCTGCTTATTTTACAATTACGCCTGGTTCTTATTGGTGCTTGTTCAATATGGGAGGTTTTACTAATTACAATTTTTATACTAATATTAAATTCCATAGAGAAATCGTGTAATATTCGAGCTCAACTATAATTGCACTGATAGAATTTTTACTAATTTGTTAGTTGTAATAGTATTATAAAGCTGCACCTATTGCAGAGCCACAAATGCCGGCGAAAAATTCGATATTGAAGTGTAGCGTAAAATGGGGGGTTAGACCCGCCTTATATTCAGGGACATTAAAAGCTTTTCAACTTGAGATAACAGACAGCCAAACAAAGAGGCAATCTTACTTATATACCCTTTTTTCTTCCATTAAGCAAGAATGCAACTCCAGAAGCATAAATATCAGTACCCAAATGACTAGAAAGTGCCCGGATGACTAAATTTCAAAATACTAAGAGAAATCAGACACTTTTGATGCTCTGGTATTGAAAAATTTTGAACTTTAATGTTAACACCCACTGGCCAGGGTAATCCTGGTAGTAAAGGCAGTGTGGTTGAATGTAGTGAAATGTATTGCAAGGGATCAGAATTTGGTAAACTTTAAAGTTAGCACCCACTGGCCAGGGTAAATGCAATTGACATAAAAATGACAAAAATTATTGATGCTATGGTAACAGTAAAGTAAAAGGTGCTCCAAAGGTATGTGAAAGGTATTGGAAAGTCTTTTATTGAGTGAAAATTGGTAGAATTTAGAGGTTTACAAGGTATGGTGTATAATATTATTTGAAAAGTGGCATAAATTAAAAATAAAATCCAAAAAGGTTGCTGGGAAACAAAAGAAAAAAAATTGCATAACTCGCTGTTGTGATTTGTAAAAAGCAAATTGTAAAATGATTTCATTTTGTTATATTATTCCAGCATGAAGGTCCAAAGCCATCTCTAATATTAATGCGCATTTAATGTAGGTTTCCTCAAAAAGACATAAAAAACTAAATGTGTATTAACATTAGGGAAAGTGGGATGGTACAAATTTTTGGTGACTTTTCATAGTTCTTATTACATATACATAGTTATATTTTCAGGTTTGGTCGCTTCAACACGTTCCACACTTGTGTGAACGCCTATTTTCTGCTTTGTCTATGCTTCTCATTAGAAAACCATACCATCTTAATCTTGTTTCCCATATATTCCTTGGCATTTTAAAAGGTTCATCAGAGTACGCAGTCTTAAATAAGGATAACCTAAGATTATTAAGAAGAAAAGAAGATGCAGAAATTAATTAAATACTTAAGTTATTGGAAACTTGACAGTTTTTATTGAGGAAAATTAGTTAAAATTGATTTTAGTTTTTTCATAAAACTCCTTACGGAGTTTTATTGGTCTTGGGTTTTTTTCTTAGAAGTGCTTCAGTTTTGTTGCATACATAAGCGATGCTTTGTGATGCAGTCAATCTGTTTTCACAGCCTTTTGCAAAGGCGTCTCTCAATTTCTTCAGGACTTTTCTTTAGCCCGAGTATTATATTTATTATGCGTTCCTTTTGTAATTCAAGTGCCACTCTAGTATTGGTTTACAATCATAGCTTTTTTCTACTTTTCATGTGTTGTTGTACACGAAAATCAATTTCCATGTCCTCGAATTTTTAGGTGCAGGCTTTTATTGTTGAGTCAAAATTACCAAAGGGAGCACTTTTTCTTTGGTATCGGAAAAAGAAACAGAATACTAGACAAAGTCACTTCTATCGCTAAAAATTAGTCTTCCTTTTCTTTACAATAGAAGACACATTGGTCTTTTTTATGATATTGGTAGTTAATTGTACTGTCAAGCATTAGAAAAGAAATTGAGGTATTGTAAACGTTGATGTTTGAATTATTTTCCTAATTCAAATCTGCTAAACCTGGAGAGCATAATTCATTAAAAGATATTACTCATATGTCTCTGTCTTTCATTATGTCATTGAAGGTATCTCATTACAATTTAAAACTCTAGTGAAAATCAACTGAAAACCTTATAAGAATTTTGAAAAAGACTTCACAGGGCAATTATAATGTCGCAAGATTAACAAGTAGATAAGTTGATACATTCACTTTTCTCTACGTTTAGTCAAGTATCATGTTAATAAATATCGCCTTTCCAGTTTCGTCCAAACTGAGAATACTCAAACCCTGTCTGATATCCTCGTCTTCAGTGAAGTAAACTTGAAGTTCAGAAGTTGTTCTTGTTATCATGTATTTCATCAAGGTTGCTTGGGCACTGCTACTGTCAACTCTGTTATCCAGGAGATCGTTTATCAACATACTTGCCTTTAAAATAAATGCAGAAAAAGTGATAGGAAATATTTTAAAAAATAGTTAATTTTAGTTCAATAGTTTTTAAATCGCGTCACCCAGGTAGGAGTAGCTTTTTATCTACTCTTATCAGCTGGAGACATAATGAATTTGCCTACGGATGAATCTACCTGTGGTTTTTATATTCAAATTAGTGAACTTCAATCAATGTCAAACTTTCATTCAAATTACCCTAAAATGGTCTGTCAATGACATTTGGAAACTAAATGATAAAAAACACTAATCTTCAGTAGGACAAACATAATTCTACAAATTACTCAACAAAATGAAAGAATATTATCGGAAAACATTTAGTCTAAGCTAAAGTCACAAACGTTTATTATTGTTGCTCTTTTGGAGATTATCATGCAAGAATACAATACATTCTGCCTAGCACCAATTGAAAAAGTGCCCAAGAATATGTTTAGTTGTTTTGCATATTATTAGAACTCAGAGCTGACTACGATTATATTTTTGTTTTACACCATTATTCTTATTTGACTATGTTTGCTCCGAGCTACGGGATTTTTAGAGTGTGATACAAAAAAAAAATACTTAAAGGAAACTAGTGTTCATTTCAGAGTCAGGAAATTCGAGCTGAAATAATTTTTTTCTTTCTAACAAAAGACATAAAGAAGGAGAAATTTTCAGTCATCTTTGATGGGGATTTGACTCTAGCAATTTTTAGTTTTTATTGGTAGTTGGTCATAGAATTCATCAACATTTAACAACTCTGGTCCTTTCGCAGAGAATTCGAGGAAGAATACAGGAAATGTGCAAAGTATTCACTGAATAAGAAACCTGGTAATGACGACTTAAAAAGGAAGTTTGATGTCAGCCAACTAAATCTTGAGGGCAACGACTTAAAATAGCTACGTGAAATGTAAAAACACTCAACAAAGCTGGTCATTTCAATAAAATTCTAGAAGAAATAAAAACAACAAAATTCTGATATTTTACGCATCGATCAACCTGGTTACAAGCCTAGGATGACAAAATTTCATGGAAAATAAATTAAGGAGTGTTTTTGTAATCCTGACCAAGTTATGGAATCTGTTAAGGTAGATAAAGTTAATGTCATTATGAGGGATTGTTATTCCAATGTCAGAGAGAAACAGAAACAGCCAATAACGAGTAATTACGACTTACGAGAAGAAAAATGATTGAGACAGCAGATTGAAATAAGCAGATTAATTGAATTATGTACAGCGTTTCACATGATGGTGATTAACGCATTATTTGAAAATCTTACTAAACATTAACATACATAAGAAAGGCCTGGTGGTATACACAAAAAGGAAATAGACAATATTTTATTGAAGCAAAGGTATAGAAACAAAAACAGGAAAACAAAAGCATCACAAAACAAATACCATCTTGAGAAGAACATGCCATAGGCTGCAGCATAAAATAATATACATAACAATAAAATCTAAAATAAATACAGTAAACTAGTTGAAGAAGTTACACCACAAGAGAAAAAAATATTCAACAATAAACACCACATGGAGAGTATTAAAGAAAAGCAAGGCTAAAGCAGCACCTCCCATACTACCTAAATGGCAATTTGAATCCAAACAATTTAGGGTGACACTAGAAACAATACATAAAAACGAAGCACAAGAAATTGCAACCACATGACCTTGTCAAAAACAAAATAGATAGAACACGACACTAGAAAAATCTGTCCAATAGCAAAAGAAAAATGGTGGATAAAGATAGTGAACGTATTAAGAAGGTGCATTAATAAAAAAGATTTAAAAGAAATCTAAGACGTGAGAGATCAAAAAGAAGAAACAAGAAAACAAGTAATTGTGTTACGAAGAAGGCTGGAAAAATAGTTTTGATAAAGAAAAGAAAAAGTTTGATGGGAAAAATATATTAATTAACTAGATGATAATATCAGAAAAGAAGCACCAACAGTAAAATAAAGGAACTCTTCATATGAAATAGTTCTCTCAGACGTTTAGGCAGCTCTTAAATTTTTTTTACTTTGGTAGAGCATCAGGCAGTAAGGGAATAACATCTGTAATGAAAACATGGAAATATCATCCGATATTTCTATCATTTCAGATGTTATTTCAAATTAATTAGCGAGATATTCAACACCAGTCATCTTCCATTGAAAGTGAATAAAGCAAAATTCACCAAGCTTTAAAAGAAATCTAAACCACTGGTTACAGTGAATCCAGGATACCAAGTTTAATGAGCAATATTCTTCGAGTACTGGGATCAATAAATAGAAATAAAATTTAACAAGAAATATATGAAACACAGAAGCTTCTTACAAAGTAAAGGAACAATGAAAGGAATATTCATCATGAATACAATCTGTAAACGTTGATGACACCCTTGGTAAACAGTGGGGCAATTTTTGTCTTCTACATATACCATCTATGAAAGACGAGAAATGAAGCAGCAGATCAAGAAAAAGGGGGACAGAAAGCATGCAAGACACCATAAAATAAACGACGTATGGAATATTTCTATACTACATAAATCAGATATTCCATGATTTTCAGAAAAATAATATTTGCTCTTGTACCTCGTTAAAATGTATCGGCCCTTAGAAATAAATTAGTCTCGTTGGCTAAGTGATTGTTTGTGATTTGTGTATATGATGATTTCTAGCTTCTCATACAAGCAAAACAGGTGTCGTTTTAAGATAAATATATATATATATATATATATCGTACATTCGATTCGGTTAACCGTATTAGAGTGCTCGATACATAAATGCAGAGCGTAATAAAAGATATAATAAGTTGGAAAGAATAAAAAACTACACTATCCATTTCGACAAGCCTGTTTCGTGATTTTACTCACTCGTCAGGAAATGTACATTTCCTGACGAGTGAGTACGAGTGAGTATATATATATATATATATATATATATATATATATATATATACGCTTGTACAGATTTCATAATCGACTAATCAAGTTTTTGGTTGCCTTCTCCTTTATCAATTTCTTGCCACATATACTTAAATACCGTCGTTTACCTGGAGTGCTTTTTATGAATGAATAGCTTGGCACGGTTCCGATATNACTCGTCAGGAAATGTACATTTCCTGACGAGTGAGTAAAATCACGAAACAGGCTTGTCGAAATGGATAGTGTAGTTTTTTTATTCTTTCCAACTTATTATATCTTATATATATATACGCTTGTACAGATTTCATAATCGACTAATCAAGTTTTTGGTTGCCTTCTCCTTTATCAATTTCTTGCCACATATACTTAAATACCGTCGTTTACCTGGAGTGCTTTTTATGAATGAATAGCTTGGCACGGTTCCGATATCGAGGTTTCCACTTAACACCCCCAAACGTCCAATATTCACCTTTTATGGGTGTTTGTTAAACGGAACGACTTCTTTATCAACAAATATCAATAGAACAAGGCTTTCCTCCGACTGAACAGTTATATTTGTTTCTACTATAACATTCTCGTGTGTTCTGACCTTTTTGGACAAGATTTTGTTTCATGCGTTTTTATAATCCACTCAATGTTACCCAATTTATCACCTAAATTCACCTTATTCCTGTTGAAAATTTTGCAGAACAATATCAGACATTTGTTAGTCACTTTTGTTGTTAATGCCTCACTAAACGGAGGGTTGAGTCAGAATATTCCAAGGCACAACTTCATGCTTTGTTTACAAATTAAGTTGATACACTTAGATATTCACCAACGATGCCTTTTTTTTCGTGACAGCCGGAAAAGACAAGTTCCATATTTTGTTTAAGGTGGCTAGTTGTTAGTGGTAGATAATGAGAAATTTTCTTTGAGACAGAGGCTGTCCCTTTTGTTTGTTCTGCCGTTGGGCGGGCTTGATGAAAGAATACATACATACATACACACATACACACACATATATATATACATATATATATACATATATATATATATACATATATAGAAATTATATCAAGACGTGTATAACAGGATTGCAGAATTTCACCGTATGTATTTACATAGACAAGCAATTTTTAGAAACATTGGGCATCTGAAAGAAGTAAAGAATGAACATAGGTGGAGATGATATAAAAAAACTTGGGTACGGTGATTATACTTAGCTAGTGGCTGAAAATGAACACAATCCACAAACTATAATGAATAAGGTGAATAAAGTTAGATTTAGATATAAATAAAAATGAATGCCGAAAGAACCAAGACCACAGTGCACTGGAAGCAGATGAAGAAGCTAAAGGTTTAACTAACCATAAATGGAAAATATATTGAACAAGAATGGAGTTTATATACCTTGGAAAGTTAATAACATAGAGTGCAAAATGTGAAAGTGAAATATTAGGAAAAATGGAAGGAAGTGTTCTTTATTGAAATACAGAAAGTACTAACATCAGCAAAACTATCGTAAGAAAGGATGCAAAGAGGTATCAAGTATGAATGCTCAGCAATTATTCTTAATCTTTTACTTCCTTTAACCAAATGAGCAAGAGAGCAACGGTATTTAAATTATGGTTATACAGAAAAGTTCTTAAAATACCGAGGAAAAACTCCCCAGCAATTTAAAGGTATTGAAGCGAGTAAAAAAACCCCGATGTCTATTAAAGAGCATTGCAGTGAACAAACTAAAATATTTTAATTAGATTATAGATATATCAACCTACATGTTGCGTTATTAAAGTGATAAATTAGAAGAAAAGAGTGGCAGGGGTAAAGCAAGAGGTATATGGTAATAAAATATTAATGAATGGGCTGGAGTAAAATATACTGAAGCTATGACGAAGACTCAACTTTAATACTTATGCAGAACCACTGCATGTAACCCACATTTACAGGAAGGAAGCTGCTGCTCTTGATGATGATGAAAGATCTAGGTTTTTAAATTAAAAGGCTGAAAATCTGTGTTCCTTACAAAGAAGATATAAGATAGATCCATTGTTTTTTTTTTGGTGTGATGGGCGTCATAGTTGCTTTTGAGGACAATAAACTTAACAACCGAATTTTCAGGTAAGAAGGATGGAAGGCCCTCCAGGATAATGAGATTGTGAACAACAGCTCAAAAGATTGGATATGTTCTTTAAGATGGTAAAATCTTTAGCATTGAACTCAATGTGTTTTTATATTTAGCTGTTATTCCTAGAAAACAAATCTGAAGGGTGAGGTTCCTTAAATTATACACTCAACTTCAGCACAGCAGTTACATTTGACGTATTAAACAATAGCATTAAGATTTTGGCTAAAATATCATTTGAAAAACTGCATGGCTGAAAATAGAACCGTAGTTACTGTTTCATTTTTTGATATTGCTTCATAGCGAATAAACCAAACTTAATATTTGCTCTGTACTGGGGTAATATGGTTTTGTGTTTGTCTTACGGTGAAGTTACAACCTTAGTTAGTATTTTTGAGGCATTATTTAGCGATGAATTCAGTTACACTTTTTAACTTTTAAACGTTTAGATTAAATGTTAAAAGCCATTTCTTAGTATCTAATTAATGGAATTGTAATAACCAGTGGTACAGAAGTATATTTCTTTTTGGTATTCTCCTTGAAAATTCGATAGAAGAGAAATCATGAGCTGGTCTTTTAGACTGAAAACATTTTCAGGACTAGATTAAAAAGCATATAATTTTTAAATGTAATTTAGACAACAGGCTCTTTAAAGACAGCGTTAAATTCTTGAGGGTAATTGATCTTGCCCGACCTCACCCGGATACATTCAAATGTAAAAAACTCTGTCTTGTATTTAGGGGAATATGAAAATATGGCTTTTATTCCATTGTGAGTATATTTCTTTGAAGTTTATTGGAGCAGTTTATTCTCACCGATGGCAGTTAATCAAGGAAATTCAGCAGAATTATTTTTATATAATTTTTATTCATATTTAATTTATATAAATATTTACTTATTATTTATGGATATACATTTTCTGTGTATCAAGTACGAATGTAGTAATTCAAAATGCTTTTTGATAGGATCATATATGTCTGCTTAAAATGTCCTTAAGACAGCTTAATTTTTTCTCTGTTGTTACATGCAACATATACAGCAACATATACAATACAACATATATAATACAACATATACATATACAACATGCAGCCAATACTGCAAGAGTGGTATCTCAAAAGTACTTTAACTATTAAACCCCTTCCTCCGATATAATGTACATGATATTGCCTTTGTTACCATCAACTGATTGAAATTCAAAATAAAGGACCAGGTGCAGTTACATGAATATGCATATCGCCCATATCAAGATATTTATCTGTTAACCTATGTAGAGGATTTACAGCCAGTAACGTATGACATTGTAATTTTTAAATATTTTGGTTGCCACTTATGTTCTTTTGCAGGTTTAGAGTATTGAAAAGACACAAAGAAAAACAAAATTAATAATCACAACACATTTAATGCTACGTTAACCACGTTTGCACTCATTGTTATCTAATAAAAGCTTTCTTCAGGATTCAATGTATTTTATTAGCCTCGCATTAATGAATTTTCAACTCCTTTGTTTTTTCTGGTGCTTACTGACAAAGCAATGGTAATCATGACAAATAATTAGGCAGACCCATGGAGGTGTATGGACAGACAAGAAAGGAAAACAGATATCAACTGGCACAATAAAATATAAAGAGCTGAAAAGTTTGAATAAATGGGGGAAAACCCATATACAACAGATAATAACTTTAGATGTAAGAGCTTTATCATGTCATGAGTCATAAGCTTTTTCCGAGCTTATGATTCATAACATGATAAAGCTCTTATATCTATTGCTTCCTCTGAGTCCATAAAGTTCAGAATTTTCAAGATAATTACTTTTTAAAAAAAATTTAAAGGTTTGTTTAAGGGAATAAAATAGGCATTCCACTTACTTGGAAATTTGAAAGATTCCTCATTGATCTTAAAGTTATCTTCTGGTTTTGCTCATTGATGAAAGGTCCTTTCCTGTGAAAAACCATTTTCCAATTTTTTTCGAAGTATTTGTGGAGCCTTTCCTGTGTTACTGAAATGTCCTTTAGAAATTGCAGGTAAACACGAAGGGAAATTTCCTTTAACTCTATATTGGAATAAAATTATTCATACATAAAACAGCTAATCTCTTAAAAAAGTGAATACCTAATCTTTAGTAAAGTTGTACTTTACCCTAATTAAATTTTGACAAGCATTACTTTTTAGCCAACACTGCATTCCTTTTAAGATTCGCTTGTAATCACTAAAGCAGTTAAACCATTTTTGTCATTTCTATCACAGACGAGGAATATAGTCTCCAATAGCACTTTCTACCAGTGAAGACTACTTTTTTACTCCATTCTCAACGAAACAACGAAAAAATAAAATAGATGAAGCACAAATACAGGAAATTGGTTAAAAATGAATGCTTATTTGTTAGAATTGAAGGTTTTACTTATTTTTATTCTAGAAGAACGTCTATGGAGTGGTGCTTCACATAAAATTATGATCTATTTTTTCACGTAAACGATGCAGAAACTAAAAAGGTTTGTGTCACCAATGACGTTACACAAAGAAGAGTAAACATTTTCTTAGTTAAAGTTATTAAATTAAAAACTTTAAGTATCTAATAAAGTGGACACATAAAAGTCCTACATGGATCGTGGTGACGACTTTATTGATTTAAATAGTTTAGGCGTGATAGCCCTTTAGGTCTTTGCTTTCAATTCTGTCTCTTTAAACGGACCAGGAGACTATACGTTCAAGACCGATTGCTAATCCAGGCTGAAGAGTTTTCTTCTTGTGAAATCTTCCTGATTGATATGGCCCTTTTCTAAACTCAAATACACTATTTGAGTTATAACCATTACGTCAGAAACGAATCACTTCAAGAACAAAAGAGATACTGCCCTTGATCCAACAGTTCTGATGGGACTAAATTACTTTCGCCAATCGTCAGCAAGTGCATTTCCCAGGATGTACCTTCACTGTCAAGTGCATTCAGTCACCTACAATTGTCAGGAAGTAAAACAAGTTAATCCATGACAAAAATATAAATGTTTTTTTGTGTTTTCAGAGTAAAAACTATTTTCATAGAGATCCTAAACCTATCTTAAGGACCTCTTGGTCCTTCTTCTGGTAATTTAAATGATGCTGTTATTTTCAGTAAATAAATCTAGTTCCCTTATTCAAAGCTTTTTATACACCACAAATTTATTATTGTACAGTGTCAATTTAAAAAAGTGCAACTATGCGCTGGCTTATATTTCTAAATCCTTACCATCAATTCTTACATTGGTCTTTTGGTATACATGACTGTAATCATCTTGATTAAAAAAGCTTCCCAGCTCTTTAATGCCATTTTCTGTTAATGACTGGGGGATCACTGGAAAAAAAAGTATATTAGTTGAAAACGTGATAAAAGTTTAATAATTTTCATGGCCCATATGGTTAATAGCTCAAACAAAAATCTAAAGGCCCAAAACCGACAAAAACGCATTGCATGAAAAGAAACATTTCATCACATAGTTTGTATAAAAAAGGTTTTGTAAACATATATGTATTTCAAAATCCTGTCCAGTTAGAATAAGTATACATTAAAAGCCAACGACTGTAGTAAACAATTAGTATATTAAGTACCGGAGCAGCAGAGAACGCTCAACATAGTATTACAGTGTATGCCATAAAACGTTTTTTTCTGTTCCGCTAAACATTCCAACTATTCCACCAACTAAATGTAAACTTAAAGGAAAATAAACACAGTACTTTTTATGTTCACCCTTTGCAAAAATGAAAGTTATCCGTGGCATTGAACTAGCAAGCTTATTGCAGAACTAGCAGGAAACTTCAATTCCAAAACAGTTCAAATAACTCTTTGAACTGTGGCGGGAATGAGATAGTTTGTCTTAGTTTGTCTTAGTACATACGCTGTAAACCAAGTACACAACCTTACGTATGTCAAACGAGGGCTTTTTGTATTTTTTTAAAATTTTCATTCCAAGTGTATCACTTGAAATGAAGCGAAGCCAGCTGTCACGAGAGGAAACAATCGATATATCACATCTTAACTACTTAAGGCTAGCAAAGTTTCCTCTTTTTGAATTTTTCAGAAATGATATGAACTAAATTTGATTTCAATGTTTTCGGAACATACAAAACCAAATAAGTCTTCAACTATTAAATAGAGTATTAAATTTTGATACCAAGGTACCCTTTTAAAATAATAGTTGTCTTTATCAATAAAATCTACCTAAAAATTAATTTGCATTTTATTTGTTATATCATGGTTCCGAGAGCAATAATTTAAGTTGAACTAAATACTCTTCTTATTATTTCTCTTTTTCTTCTTTTCTGTTTAGCTGCTCTCTTGCTTAAGGGTACCACCGTGAATCTTCCTTCACTACAGTGCTCTTTCTTGATCTTCTGCTGGTTCTACCACCACAGCACTCATGTCCTTTTTCACACTAGCCAGTCATTTCTTTTCTAGTCTCACCTTCTTTCTCGTTTCTAAAATTTTATATATTTTTCATTCTCCTGTCTACATACCTATCCCCTCTCCTCTGCACATAACTGTTTTATCTCCGCCAAGCCTTTCTTAATTCCTCCGCTACTTCTCCTACGCCGATAATTCTTCTCGCCATCTCATTGCTAAACATGTTCTTCCTCATCGCTACTCCTATCGAAAAATGCAACATACTCATTTCTGCAGTGTTCATTTTCTTTTATAGACTGGAAATCTTAACAAATACTACTAAATACTGACCTTATCATCTGGAATCTGAACTCAAGACTTGAAGAACTCAAGACCTACTAGAATTAATGCTGGATAGAGGCCAATGGAAAGAATACGTCAAAGAAGGGGAATATCACTCAATCCGATGATGACTTTGACAGACCATTTTCTAAGGTAAAACTCTGATCAAATTTTTTAGTCGTAGCTAGAAATCTCGCTCTTTGAACTATTTGTTTTCATTGTAAATATTCTTTGAGGTACAGCAAAAATGTTTTCTTCTGGTTCTCTAACGCATATATTACAACGGTTGCTACAGAGAATTCTGCAAACAGAATTGCATTGGTTTTCTTTGCAGAGATTTGCATAAGGTTTCATCTGTGTGCAACAATAGGCAAAATTTGTGATTTGTTGAAAATTTTGGGCTAATTTCTGACATGTATTGTGGATTACTTAATTTCATCAATTCCTAGTCTGTAAATAACCCTCTTTTTTAAGGAAGGGCCTTTTTGTTGACGTTATTTGATCTGTGGTCATGTGTTATGATCTACCCTTCGCAATTACAGGCTGTTTCTTACTATGCCCTTAATCACCTGAATACTGCAAATATTATTCTCTTAAAGCCTTATTTAAACAAAAGTTTATCTACCTGAACTCTCTTTGGAGTATGACGATACAGAACGATTGATATATTTCTATGCTAGTTATTTTAGTGTGCAGATTTGGAGAGTGAATTGCTTTTCTTTTTTCATGGAAAATCTATTTTTTCAGAGTAGACTACGGAGATTTCTGAGAATTCGTACATGAAGTCCCCTTTGATGATACCAAATATATGTTCGTATTATTTTTCTATAGCTTCATGATCTTAATGGTGTTATTACTATTGGTATAAATTTATCATTCTATTTCTAGAGTACTGGAATCAGTGAAATGCAAAATAATGCCCATCATTTCTTCCAGAAGATGATCCAAAGCTCGGTCTCTTCATCACAGATAAATATTAATTCGATGGCTCCATTTATTGAACTGATGCAACTGTAGCCTTGGAGAAAACAAAACTGGTAATTGACAGAAGATGAAACTTCCAATTCCAGCGCAGTAGACATGTATTGCGAACTTGGGATTCAAATCTACAGACTCACGTCCTATGATTCAAGATAAGAGCATATTACGAGTCTGTTTCGAAATCTTTGGTTGCTGAAGTCAAAGCAAAAAGAATACTTAATTCATATTTTGAATTGTAATAGTAAAATAACCGCAACAAATTAAGTTTAAGTACGAAAAATAGTCACGGATCATCAACAAAATATCACATATTTAGACATGGAAATGTTTTTATCACAGAAATTAAAAATAATGCATCCCATGCTGAGAAAAAACTGTCTTTGTGTCATGGATTGCCAATTACTATATTACAATTTGAGGAAATGCATAAGAAACACCTCCAGTTCTGGAAATAATTTTACACTAAATATCAATTAAAAAACTTCAGTAAAATCAGCAGATAAACCTACCTGACAATATAACGAAAATCAACAACGAGAGCTTGGCCATCTTTAAATGATGATTCATTAGGATTAAACACCGTTAGAAAGGAAGAGACGCACATAACATAGTCTATAATTTCTTTTTGTTTGTAATTAGGGACAGATTTGTTTACAGTTACCTTGAAAATTGTCAAGACTATTTGTGTGTTTTCTTTGATATCTGTGAGTATTTCAAGGGTTTTTACCATTAATCTTTAAAATCGGCAACTTAAAATGATTTTGATGACCTTCAGAGCTCCAAATTTTAATGAAATATTTACAGATAGAAAAGGTGTGTAAATATTAATATTGTGGTGCAAAATTAAGTTTCGTTGACCTAGCTCCCATTTTTCTTCCTTTTCTACTGAGTAATATTTCTATCAGCTTTTCATTACAGGACTTTTCTACTGACCACAACTTCGACAAGAACAAATTTTCCTTCTCATTTGCTCTTTCAGAGTTCTCTTCTCTCCCTTTCTACTTCCTAATTTTGCGAAAACTTTGTTTTAAGGATGTAACCTAAATATCTGAAATTACTTGTCTCATTAATTGTTGTTAAATGATAAAAGCATTACTGAATACCGCTTAAAAACACTTTTTATTACAAAAATAAAGAAAGATGAAGTCTTATGGGTATCAAAAACGGCAAATATGATCTTCAAGTAAATAATTTTTTTTCTGAAGTCAAAATACTACCTTAGAACTTTTAGGTGAACAGGAAATTTTCAGAAACTTCCAAACAAATGTAAAAAACACTACCTTCGTAAAACTGTTGTACAAAGCCATTTAAAAAAATAGCAGTGTGGCAATGGAATTCTCGTTGCTAAGCTCTCATGCAGACAAAGTCAACTTTTTCAAAGTTAGTGATCACATCATGTTCCCAACAATTGGTTGCAAACCAGGTATTTCAATAAGTGGAGTTAACGATATAATGGAAACACCATTAGATGAAGACAAAGGTAGTTTTTACAATGACTTTGGTGACACTGTACACAATCTCACCGTATGCCGTCATGATGACAGCTCGAGACTTTAATACTCAAGTTGGCACAACATTTGACAACAAATTTCCTGCATAAGTTGGAAAATCTGCATGCCATACGCAATTTCCTGTCTTAGGTCCATCTAATCATTTTACTTTAGACATATTTGGGAGTATCGTATTCTTCTTTTATTTTTTTTCGAGATTCTACTATTTATTCTTGCTTGGTCAAGCACATAGAACCTGGCCTTTTTTCCTACTTTTGAAGCTCTTTCAATTCGTAGTTCCATGGTAAATGCAGAAAGAAGCTTTTTTTATTTTTGCCCTTTTCTGCAAAGACTCTTTATCGTGTTACTAGTAATTAACTGAGCCCTTACCTATTCTCTGTCCACGCTCCTACGTAAAGGACTTTCGTTTACGTCATACGTTTCTTACCTTGCACTGCTGTTATCTGAAATTATCTTTTTCGATATTCTGTTCCAGGTTTCCAAAATTTTTATCGATTCAATGTTCTAACAGTTATCTTGCGGCTAGATCTTTCACATTACCTTCGTGCCTTATCTATGCCCTCCTTTCCTGTAACTTCTAGATTTTCAGTGATCTTAAAACCCTGTTACAAACAGTCTGGTCAAAGAACAAATCAGGAAATTGAAACAAATAAAAATCAACACTGTCTTGTAAACCCAAGAAAAAGCTGAAAATTAGTGCTTCCCTCCACCATCAACTTTACAGACAAATCCACAAGTGAACTTGAAAAAACACAAATCAATTAACAGAGTTCTACTAATTACGCCATTTGAAGGAAGCAGACAATTCTTCCTTTAATGTGGCGTGCCTACTTTAGTGCTGAAAAAGACTCTGACCATAGAATCTTTACAGCAGCAATACAAATAGCTTTAATCCAAATGGAATCTTCGTTTACAAGGTCAGCACTTTTACATAACTAAAAGAATTGAAAGAGAAATGCTCCGCAAAAATTAATTATAGATTTAATGCATTAAATAATGGCACAACAAATAAGACTGTAGTTGAAAAACTTCGTAATTACAGCTCCCCTGAAAAATACTCATCAAGTAGCTCTTACCAGAAGGTCACGTACCATTATCTTGTAAACTAGTCATTATACTGAGGAAGAAGACAAACAGAAACTTGGTCGATCCAATTATCGAAACAGTGCTTAAAATTATAAAGAGTGGAGAATCTCAGCAAAAGAAACTAAAGTACCTCAATAGCCGCAAAACGAAATATTACAACCAACTGAGTGCTAAAGCTGAGCATACCCCTAAAACGAATCAATACAGCAAAAATTATTCAATTTTTTGGAGCGTACGTTACATCATCATCATCATTATCAGCTGCCGTCCTCAGGTCAGAGGGTTGGCGATCCCTGTCACAGCGCGTACAGTTTTTCTCCAGTCAACTCGGTTCTGTGCCAGTCTACTGCATTTGTTTACATCTCTTCCAGTCCATTCCTTGATGTTATCACTCCACCCAGTTCTTTGTCTTCCTTGGCTTCTTTTCCCTTCTACTTTCCTTTGAAGAATAACTGTGCTTAGGTTCTTCTTCCTTGTGATGTGTCCGAAGTAGCTAAGCTTGCTCTGTTCTATATTGGTTAGAAGGCTCAAATTAGTTCCGAGTTCCTCCAGTACAGACCGATTGGTTCTTCTTTGTCTCCAGCTGATTCTGAGTATTCTGCGGTANCTTCTTCCTTGTGATGTGTCCGAAGTAGCTAAGCTTGCTCTGTTCTATATTGGTTAGAAGGCTCAAATTAGTTCCGAGTTCCTCCAGTACAGACCGATTGGTTCTTCTTTGTCTCCAGCTGATTCTGAGTATTCTGCGGTAACCATACATTTCAAAAGCCTCAATCTTTCTGGCTTCTTTTCTTCTTATCGTCCAGGTCTCCGATGCATACGTTGCTACTGGCCACACTAGTGTTTTCATCAGCCTTAGCTTTGAATCTAATGATATATTTCTACTTTTTCATATCTGAGAGAAATTTTTTATAATTTGTCTTCCTTGTCCTAATCTGGCATTTAATTCTGACACACAGTCTGCATTTTCTGTTATAATTGATCCCAGGTACTTGAAATGCGGAACTTGCTGTACTTCCTTTCCATTGCATAGTATGTTTAAGTTCTCATAAGCCTTACCGATCATCATTACTTTGGTCTTCTTGACGTTCATGAAAAGGCCATATTCTTACGAAACTCTATTCACCAAGGAAAGTATTGATTGTAGTCCTTCTTCAGATCTAGCCATCAGGACAATGTCATCTGCGTACCGGAGGTTGTTCACATTCTTTCCATTAATTTTTATTCCGTGCTGACTTGTGTCTACTGTTTCTCTCATAATGTACTTTGTGTGGAGGTTGAAACGGTGACAGGAGTGGTGACAGGAGTGGTGACAGGAGACAACCCTGTCTCACTCCTCAACAGAGAACCATTCAGTAAGTTCTTTTTGAACGTGGACACAGGCCTTCTGATCTCGGTACAAAACTTTAATCACTGCTACAGTGGATATATCTGCGTTCAACTTTTGTAAGACATTCCACATTTTAGAGTGATGGACGGAGTCGAACGCCTTACTGTAGTCTATGAATGCTAAATATAGTTTCACATTATTTTCCCTGGCCTTCTCAGTGATTACACGAAGATTGAAAATCTGGTCTCTAGTGCCGACTCCTGACCGTAAAACCATTTGGGTCTCACTTATTTCTGCTTCTGCTTGCGGCTTCATTCGTGATAGAAGAATGCGGAGTAGAATTTT
>RDPX01000154.1:114146-151646 GCA_003991215.1 Morbakka virulenta
AACTCAATTGACCGTCTCATTGAAAGGTTTAAAATCTGGAAAGAAAACTTGGCCTCAAAAGGGCTTAGAGTTAATATGAAGAAAACGAAAGTGATGTTCAGCAAGCATAATGCTCCTCGTCAGAAAGACAAATTAAAATACCCATGTAGAGATTGTGGTTTTGGCGTGTGTAGTAATTCGATCTTCTGCTCGGGCTGCCAGCATTGGACCCATCACTAATGCACTAATATTAAGGTTCTTAGAGTTGATCCAAACTTTCGATGTAGAAAATGCAGAGGTGAAATAACAGAGGTAAATGATAATGATCCTGAAATCATCAATATTGAAGACGAATCACTTGAAGTTGTCAAATCGTTTTGTTATCTTGGTGATACCATCAACCAGTCAGGCACATGTTTTGATACAACTACAGATCGAGTTTGTAAAGCATGGCAAAGTTTTAGACAGCTTCTACCAGTCTTAACAAACAAATCGATTTTGCTGAGGCAGTGGGGTTATGTCTACCAGACCTGCATTAGAAGCATTCTTCTATATGCGTCTGAGACCTGGGCTTTGAAAGTCAATGACCAATATCGCTTAGAAAGGAATGAAAACTCTATGATCCACTGGATGTCTTCTGTAAAGTTAAGCGATTGCAAATCAACTGCCAGTTTGAGAGAGATTCTCGGCATTTGTGATATCACTAGTCAACTAAGATACAATTGCTTAAGATGGTTTGGGCATCTTGAGAGAATGGGCGACAAATGCCCCAATACGATTCAAACTTTTGAAATTGAAGGAAATGTTGATGCAGGTGGACAAAAGAAAAAGCGGATTCACTATGTGAAAAAAGATCTTGCTGATCTTAGTCTTCCTGCTAATCTTGCTGAAGATCACTCAGTGTGGCACACTCGAATCAAGCCTCAATGTGGCATTGTCCAACCCCCAAACAGAGGGAACCACAGACGTTAAACCGAAGAGTAAGAGAGTAAATATTTCTTCCCTTGAAAATGAACATCCAAGGTCTTTTGCATATAAAAGATTAATATCTTAATCTTTTCTCAGACAAGGAAATATTTTCATGGTCATCTTTGCTTGGCATCTTTTCTTACTGAAATGTCTCTAAAGTGATAAAGCCTAAATACTGAACCTTGGTTCAGTGAAAGAGTATTACATTATCATAATGTTCAAAACTTATTTATTTGCATTCACCAATTACTGGCTGCTGCTTTCCAAAGTGAAAATAATTATTGTATTCAAGTTACTCAAGGTAAAGAACATGATGACCCTAATCAGTCTAAGTTTTAGTAAGATAGTTTATATCTCAGTTTTTGTTTTGTATTATTCTTACCCTAAAAGCAAAAAAAATATTAAATTTGTGTTTTCTGCTGAATATCTCTGATATAAGTAAATAAAAAATGTATAGTATATAGGCATTTATCTGAAATATCCTCAAAATTAAATACAACTTTATCAAAAAAATATATATACTTTATTTTGAGCAAATTATACCATCACTAATTACCACATTTATATAAAAACTTGAAATATTTCATGCAATGGGAAAAAATCTATATACTAATAACAATTATTTTACCTTACCATGTCAGTACCCACATAAATTACTCCATTCAAAGTCACACAAACAATTTATGCGGCACCAGCAGTCTCTGAATTAACAATGTGTGACTTGTATTTACAATTTTAGTGTCAACCTATAGTGTCAGGAACAGGACATATTCCAAAAACAAAATTTGTATTTGTCTCCTCTTTAAACTTATAATTTGAGGAAAACTGCAACATACTCAAACATTATCCAAAGGGTAATCATTTGTAGTGGTTTTCTGTGTTGCTAAATTTGGAAGTAATTAAATTCTATGAACTAGTGATATAAAATTCACCTAATTCTGATTAAAAGCACCATTTTTAGCCAGTTTTAAATTTCTTTATCACCAAATTTCAACTGGCAACTTTAAAATGAATACAGATCATTCCAGATTTTCACATAATAGGAGCTGAAGTCATTCATTGTTATTTCTAAATTTTTGGACATCGCGTATAGTGCAATTACTTTCAGCATATCGTAGAGAGTTTTTTCAGTACGAATGTTGAACTTGTGCTTCACTACAAGCTGACGTCCACTGCCAGATGCCTTTATGGTAACAAATCCGTCCATCTATTCGAGAAGTGAATATCAGAACAAGCACACACAATTAACAAAAAATATAGAAAGAATATCCTTTTTGAAAATTTGAATTAAAAAAACTACATAAAACTTCGCCTATAAATATGAAAATACATCGTTTTATATCTCCAATAAAATTTCGCGCAGGGACCATTATTTATATTTCCTCATTGATATTTTTTCCTTGAAAGGTCTGCCTGCGGACATCTCACTTGTTTGAACCACCATGCTCAGTGTGTAGTGTGACCTGTAAAAATGGAGGTTCGAGTTACACGAGTTAATATCACCTCAAATTGTTTACCATTTTCACAGCTAAACTAAACTGTGACAACGGTGAGTAATGTCGACCATTAATATTAAATAATGTCATTATCAGTTCTATAATTACTTGGCACGGTGGTGATAGTAGGCCAAATGTTTGAAACAGTTAATAACGTTGAACACAATCGCAAATACATTACTTACAGAGTTTTGAGGGCAGAACATCTGGAAAAATTTCCTTTTCTAGTGTGGCCTCACATGGAGGTACGAACTCGTCGTCGTCTGGGTCAATTTCTATGGCAGCAGGGTTATTCATTCTTCAATCAGTAACGTGAATCCAATTCCTCCTACTCCATATTGGAATCGTGCTCTTCAAAACAACCTCGTTGTCAAAGTGAAAATTTACAAAACCTCTCGTCCAAAAAACAGATTCAGGAATTTAAAAAATCAGCCAACGACCGTGGGATGAGCGAATTAGTGAATCTGTCAGTCTATCTATCAGTCAGTCAGCCTGTCATTTTATCACTCAGTTCATGGGTAAACAAGTAAGCTGTGACGTATCATATTTCTACTGGGCATCCTTATCAGGTGCTATGTAAAACAGCTTCGAGAATCATGGTCTTCCATTCACTTCGTGCACAGACACTGGAGATTAATGAGGTTGATATTTCTGGCGATGCTGTGAGGTTGTCAAGAATCTTCTTTCCCTGCCCTGCTCTATCTCTTCCCCCACAAAGCTTTCTAGTTGTTAAAGCATTTTCAATACAAAGGATATGTATGATATGCCCAAAGAATGTTGCCTGGTGCTTTCGGGTGTTTTTTGAAGAGGATCTTGATGTCCCTGCCTTTCTAACCACACCTTTCTTATTCACATGGCCCTTGTAAGATAAATGGAACGTTCTGTGGAAAAATTTTATTTATTTTTTGAATCCATGCATTTATGAAGAAATATCTGTCGTGCCTGTATATTCTGGGTAGTCCCTAGGTGGATCAAATTGCAATGTTACTTTCTTTCATTTTAAATTTTGTATGATATACGGAATGTCGGTAACATTTTGTTGGTGCAATCTTCTGTTGTTTTTACGTTTGTGTATTTCTTAATTTACAATTTTGCTTTTTTCTTAGGGTTGTTAAGAACTCGTACTTTTCAAACAACAGTTAATAAACAAAGTGATGGCTATGGAGTTCACCTACAGGAGAAAGCAGGGAAGGCCAAAGAGAAGATGGAGAGACTGTGGTAGAGATGACATGAGGGAACTTGGGTTGACCGAGCAAGATACACATGACCGACGTAATTGGAAGAGGTCAATTCGCTGTGGCGACTCCTGAAAAGGGAAACGCCGAAAGAAGAAGAAGGAGAAGTGAATGAATAATGCTGTTGAAAGCCTTTTTGTTATCGGCGGAAACAATGTACATCTTTTTGTCAGCCACGTGCTATGCTGATGTGAGATCTTCAAGTGTATGGATCGCGTCTGTCACACCTCTTCTACGTGTAAAACTGAATCGAAGAATGCTGGCTTTAACCACAGAAACTTCGTCGATCTTCCGTTTAAGAATGCTTAATTATAATCTTGCTCTCGTGTGATGTCAGAGCAAGAGTACGGTAAATGCTGCACGTGCTTCAGTTATTCTTTTTGTGCACAGCGACATAAATGGATGTGGTACTGCTTAGTAGCCAGTTACCAGTTTTCTAGATATGTCAGACAGCTTTGTGTAGTTTGCTAAGGAGTCAAAGGTATTTTGCAGCTGTTTTGATACCTTCACCTATTTGTTGATAGGATCCTGCTCCCTTGTTGTTCTTGAGGAACTGTATGGCCCTCTGTGTGTTTTTAAGTGTAGGAAGAGTGTCACATTCCGCGAGCTGCAATTTGGTGCAGGGTGGTCAAAACTAGTAAAAAATGTGGCTTCGTATCCATGTTATTTTTTGACTTAATCCTCTACAAACTGCAAGTAGTTAACAAAACTGTCTTGGATAGTTACTTCTGCTTTTTGGCTTTTGTCAGTCGTGGCGGTTAAAAGCGACGTGATGTACGATTGGCTGATTGCTGTTTTGCATTTCTCACATAGCTCTGTTTCTACTTTGTGTATCTTTTATGCTAGCTCATTGAAAAGGCCTCCATTTGACATACTCCTGGTGGTTGACTGTGCGCTTGAATGTGTTTGCTGTTTCAGCCGATCGATGAGATTTGGAATTTGTTCAAATAGAGCAGCGTTACTTATTGTGCACTCTGAATTTTATACGTAGATTGCAGAGAACTAGTCGATTATTGGTGCCAAATACTGAGCCAAAGAGCGACAGTCCATGATTAAGTTCTAGGTCTATCGTGTTTCGTGCATTGCCGGTACGGCTGATCCATGTCACCTTTTGAGGGATCCGTTTTTCAAATAGGAAGGGTGCTGGATAAAGGTTTTGTTGGGTGAAGAAGTCAATTAAACTTTCACTCCTTTCCTTGATTTCACGATGGCATGGCCATATTCACCAAGAACACTAGAGATCTCTACGGCCCAATTTTGTGCCCCTGAATAACACCAGGAAGTCACTGCCTACTTTTTGAGCTATTTGATTTTAAACTTGGTCATAGAACGCATATTAAGGCACTTGGTCAATCGCAGGGGTTTGTGATGTGACGGTTACGTTGGTTATCACAAAACAGAGTTCTTCTCGTTTCAGTATGAGTTGAGCGGACATGACGAGGACTGATAATAGGTTTTGTTGAAATAAGACTGCACTTTGCACAGTTAAACATTACCACGCCTTCTCCAGTAAAGTATTGGTCAATATGTGAGAAAATTATTTTTCCAGCACATAGCTCCTGTTGTCTGATAAGATGGCTATTCGTGAGACTAATGGTATTGTACCCGTTATTCACAAGACATAATACAAGGTGTTCTTGTCCTAGTTCCTTTTTCACTGTGGTCACACTCACACTATCAGGGCCTCTCCACGTAGTAAAAGATTTAGGCGAGGAGAATGCGCTGGTATTCCTGACTCGGTGTTGCGTCTTTCCCATTAGCATTGTACCGGCTGGAATCCCAGGGGTTCCTGAGCCACAAGAATGTTTCTTTATTAAGCTCTTTGGTAGTCATGTATATTTAAAGAATTTTTCGGCGCAAGATGTTCTAGTGTATTACCGATCCGTCGCTGGAGGATTTACCCTCGTCGATTCTACTGTATGTCGTACTTGAGTTGTCCTTTTCCACTCCCATTGATGTTGACCACATTCCAATCACCAGAGTTAGTATTTTGCTATACCTGTGGATTTTCTAGGGCTATTTTAAACCAGCGCCCATATTTACCATGGTTATTTACGCTGATAGCTACCTGGATGTCAGGGAGAACTTGTAAAGATACAGTACTGGAGCGGGGTGCGAGAACAGTACTTCTTTCAACATATTATTCCCAATATATTTTGAAAAATTTGTTAGCTTTTTAAGAAAATAATAGTAGCTGCATGTAGTTTCATAAATCATCAGCTGAAAATCCTTAGAACATTAATATTTCAGATCCTCGTCATGTAGCCTATTTCACGAAAATAAACTTAAAGATATATTAGAGTGCTCAAGTTGAACTGCACAATAATTAAGCCTGTATGGTTTTAAGTTTTGGAAAAAATTGTATATATTAAGGCACGCCCAGCATGTTAAGGACATGAGAAAATATAGAAAGGTAATATTAGATTTCCAATGCAATATTTTTTAAAAGAACCTAGATAAAATGTTATATATAATTGTCCTTGGTCTGCATTAAGCGAGAAAATCTCCTTGGATAATGTATTTTCAATAGCCTCGATGATACGCGCCAAAATTAATCCTGCTTTGGTTATCTATTTATTGGCGTCTGTTGAAAATTACAAAAATATCTTTTAAAGTCTAAGTGGATCGGTTGTAACGTTGTCTATCTTGAATTGACTGAGATAGTCTTTACATTTTGACTTGGATCTTTAAATAATTCATTCAAAATTTCTTAGATGTTGTATTTTTTGTTAGATTAAGACGGAAGAAGATGTGTTATATTTGTAGGACGTTCATCATAAGAATGTTCAATTCATAAAGTCATTACTTTACAACATTTGGCTTTTGACCTGTAAATACATTCCAGATTGACAGCATCTTCTGATCTTCAGGGTGATTAACTTTTTTACCATTTTAATATGAGGTAGCAAATTACCGTCAATCGTATGATCTGTTGGTGAGAGCTAAAAAGTTTAAAAGGGGGTTCTTTAAAACATAATAAGAATTTATCAGGAATTTTGTTTGACTTTGAGAAAAAGAAAATATCATGTAATTATTGTTTATTTGTTTCCACAATGCATGTGTTTTGCTGATTCGTTTGGAGGTGGGTGAAGCACTGCCAGGGCATTTATAATGTTTTAAAGTGATCTCACCCGTGCTCTGGTAACTTTGTAATCTAGATACAACCTACGCCTTTCCGAACCAGAATGAAGCATATTAGTTAGAAAGCCACGTAGAATAGAGATATTGATGGATATTCCCGATATCCTGGTGTTCTGTATCTTGGTCTTGATCCCCAACAAAATCTGATAAAGAAATGGACATTTCCATATTTTATACCAATCACAATATTTGCTTGGGTTGGTTGAAATTTGAAATTTGTATGCTAAGGTACAACCTTGAACGCTCCTTTATTAAGCTGTGAAAATTCCTTGGCACAATGTCTAACAGTGTAGCCACTAAATTTGTAGACCCGCTCTATCTTTCCAAATATTTAGTATAAAATAAANTACAACCTACGCCTTTCCGAACCAGAATGAAGCATATTAGTTAGAAAGCCACGTAGAATAGAGATATTGATGGATATTCCCGATATCCTGGTGTTCTGTATCTTGGTCTTGATCCCCAACAAAATCTGATAAAGAAATGGACATTTCCATATTTTATACCAATCACAATATTTGCTTGGGTTGGTTGAAATTTGAAATTTGTATGCTAAGGTACAACCTTGAACGCTCCTTTATTAAGCTGTGAAAATTCCTTGGCACAATGTCTAACAGTGTAGCCACTAAATTTGTAGACCCGCTCTATCTTTCCAAATATTTAGTATAAAATAAATAATACGTCCATAGTAAATCTGAATTCAAATGAGGCTTATTTAGATCCCAGACAAAAAGTTCACTTCAAGGGCGTGACACTGATAGGTAGAGAAAGAAGTACTGAAATCAGGAGAGAATTGGGAGTGAGTGACATCAATGAGAAGTTTAAGGAGAAAAAAATGAGATGGAACGGAGAATGAGGAAGAGGAAAGAAGGACACTTAGCAAAAGTGACTTTGGAAAGTATAGTACTAGGAAGGTGGCCGAGAGGGAGGCCAAAGAAGGGAAGGAGAGATGATAAGGATATGAGCTACTTCGACTTGCATCAGGAAGAGACCCTGAAAAGAGAGCCCTGGAGGTAGAAGGCCCAGGCGGTTGGCCCCACGATGCGGGATCAACATCCATAAAGGAGAAGAAGACAGAATGTTTATTACAAGGTCACTTTTCCTCGAATGTTGGTGATAAAAATAATGGGAACCGATTGTTTTAGGTTCATACAAGAGTGTCATTTGGAATCTATGTATTGGGAAAAAATTGCCTTTTAAATATGAATTAAACAATATCTATGACAAGTTGACATTTTCTGGTAAAGAAATATTATCAGAAAAGATTGCTGCTGTTGTTGTTAGTCATACCTCCAAGAAACTATCGAGGCATATTTGGCTTTCAATTCAGAAAGGGGCAAAAGTATATGCAGTTGTGGAAAATACTAAGCCATTACCACCGTCTCTTTCACAAGGGGGTACAGAAATTTTAATTAATTTGAATATTGATTGCGACAACAACAACAACAACGACAAAAAACATAAAAAATGCAAGCAAAAATATTTTCCAAAACATGAAGACAATTGAAGTGGACGAAACAGATTAGGATACTGAAAAAAATATTAATGATATTGATGTAATTTTGTTATAGAAGGTATTACAATATTTATTTCAGACCTATTTTCGTGTTTTTCCCCTATTTTTTCCCAGCGTTAATTAAGCTGCATTTTAATAAGTCGAGGCAAATATTATACCGTAATTAATTAGGACGATTCCCTTGTTAGTCGGCTTAGTTAGCAAGTGTTCACTCTTTCTAATATTAAATGGACTGTTTTTCTATTGTCAAAGATAAGAATGTAGGCTGAAGGCATAAAAAATTCTTGTTTTCTTACGAATTGAGGATTGTATACCAGGACTGGCTCAATTTTAAAGTTGCATTTGGCAAGTGTAGTTTATAAAGTTACGCTACCCAAGTGCACTTTGTAAAACAAAAATAAAAATCAAGTAAGTTTTAAGACGAAAGTTAGTTGTATAGATTTCACAAGATAAAAAGGATAAAAACAGGGACAGCACCACCCGTACAAAATGTAAATGACAACAATATGCTTGTGTGGTAAGTGTTAATACATGATAATAATTAAAGTTTTTGAATAATTATTAAACCCTATATGATATTATTATACTACCACCATGCTTCACTTATTGTTTCATTCTTCAAATCTCTGTAAAATTTTTCTCTTGATAGTAAAAGGTCAGGGTTTTTTTATCACCGATGATCGGGAGATCTAAGGTGTTTGATATGTTAAGTGTTAGAAGGGGACAACGTAGCCACCTCCCTATTTATTACTGTGGTTAACTGTGCTCTGAGTCAAGCAATATATGGAAAGAAGTAACAAGTAGGGTTTACATTTACATCTCGGGAATTAAGAAGAAAATACTAAAGAAGTCCTAATAGACCTCGATTTTGCGGGCGAAATTGTTATTCTCTTAAAAGAAATCCAATATGCTCAAGAATTACTTCAGTAAGTCAAAGGGAGTGCAAGAAAAAAAGGTCTTGTGATAATTGCAAAAAAATCCCCCAATGATTCTAGCATATGACACCTCTAATCAAAATCTGTTAAAAACGGTCAGCGATGAAGTTTTTGAACAAAAAGATGACTTCAGTACTTAAGACACTTGGTCGATAGTAAGGAAAAGGGCATAAAGACAAGCAAGGACAAGTTTAAGAGGAAAAGTCCAATCAAGTAAATACGTCATACACAAAAGTAACATTAGATCCTGCTAAGGTTATGAGGGGGAAAAACAAAGGTTCCAGGCTTAGCATGGGGCAGTCATAAGGATGAACTAGAGTTCTATTTTGGGAAAATGATTATTGAAAATGGTAAAGAACGTCCTATAAAAAAGAGTATTTTAAGCACCTGGCTAGTCTTAATCAGTCTTATCGGGGTTGCAGTTAAAAAGTTGTTTTAAGAGTTATGTAAAGAGAAACTACGATGAGATGATCACATTTCAAAAGAAAAGTATGTACAGTGAAAGGCATGGTAAAAGGAATTAAGTCAGGTTAAGTCTATAGTTTTACTAAGGTGTGTGTGTGTATGGTGGTTGTCAAGGGAAGATTTTTAGTTGGCAGATGCTTGAATTTGGTGATGCTAGTGTGCAAGTCTATTGTGCTGTTGTTTATCTTGTATGTGAAACAACAAAGGGAATCCATGTTTCTCTCCTATCTCCAAAGGCTAGACTTGTACCCTTAAAGGGATTAGGCATACCTAGGCTGGAAATAATTTTAATAAACACTGTGCATAATGCTCTTAAGTCTCAAAAAAAGATAGCTTGTATCCGTTATTGGCTTGACAGTAAGACAGCTCTGTATTAGATCTTCAATAATGGGGATGGAAGAAATGGGATTAATACAGAGTATCTGAAATCTTGAAACTTACGAAGAAAGAGAAATGGGGTCATGTATAAGCAGCCAACAATCCAGCTGACCTTGGCTCCCGGCATTATCACCTAGTCACCTGGGCGATAGCAAATTGTTGTAGAATGGACCAAGCTGGCTCAACAAGGGAAGAAACGAATGGTCTATAAGCTTAGTTCTTAATGAATCAGAGGATAAAGGTCTTTCTGTCCATTAAAGTTACAGTAAAAATGATTAAATCTAAAAAAATTTTCAAAGGTATTGTATTGGACATCATCATTACTGTCAATACCAAAACCATATGATTGTTGTCTGTCAATTGAATTATGCTAGTTTTTTTGAAAGTCGATCATGCATTTAACAGCATCTAAATTTTTCCCCCTATTGTTTAGTTATGTTTTTTTCCTTCGACAGTAGTGGGATTTATGGTTGTTGTTGTAGCATTCAGTTGTTTGTTTTTAGACCAAAACATTACGAAAGGAATAATTTTTGAAAGCCCCCTAAAAACTAATGATTCACTCTCCAATAAGATATGTAGCAATCAGGCTTCCTTTGGTAAGGCTTGGTAATTAAAAAGTAAACATCTTTTTCTAGAATACAGGTCCCCAATAGAACCCATAAAATCTCTACCTTTTCACCACAGTTTTAATGGTATTTTTAAGGAGCGCAGNCTAAAAAGTTTAAAAGGGGGTTCTTTAAAACATAATAAGAATTTATCAGGAATTTTGTTTGACTTTGAGAAAAAGAAAATATCATGTAATTATTGTTTATTTGTTTCCACAATGCATGTGTTTTGCTGATTCGTTTGGAGGTGGGTGAAGCACTGCCAGGGCATTTATAATGTTTTAAAGTGATCTCACCCGTGCTCTGGTAACTTTGTAATAATTTAATGGTATTTTTAAGGAGCGCAGCGCAATACTTCATAACTCACCACAAGCAGATTCTCAATAAATTCAGGAGCACTTATCAAAGCTTATATTACAAAAAGGTAGTTGTGACAGCATATCATTTATTCGCATTGGTAGAAAGGCTTTATTACATAAAACTATGCAGAAACTCCTCTCAGAATTTGGTTTAGGATGCTATAACCAGTGTTTAGTTCAACCATACCTTATTGATGGAAACGTAGGAATAAATGTTAGAGCATGAGATCTAGACCTTTGAGCTTAATTATTAGTTATTTTTCTGGAGTTTTCAAAATTTGGCCTGTCAGAGCTTACTGTACTTAGAAAGCTAGTCAAAAGAAGAGATGGGGTTAATTAGTAGGAAAAGAAAATGGAAAAAACACCAATAAAAAAAGAAAAATTGCGAAATTTTGGTACTAAAATCCACTTGTAGATCTGTAATATGACAAAAGAATGATATTATTTATTACAAAAAATATTTCTTTTTGGAACCAAACTATTCTCACTCTATTCAGAAGATTGAATGAATTAAAGAAAAATCACGAAAAATCACTGTAGAACAGGTAACATAACACTTATGTTTACAGTATGTGCTAAAAGTGTACTGTAAATTTCTTTTTTTTTAGGAACATAAAAGTACGTTGAAAAAAGAATGCTGGACGATTCTTTTAGACCGACGGAACTAAAGATTATGTGAGGCTTTAGGTAATCAAGCTATTGCTGATTTAGGTAATAATTAACATGGTAGTGCTAATAGGCACCTTTTGGATAAAGGAGGAAAACAAGCTGTATCTTGGGTTATTGGGCTGTGAGTCGAGTGAATTATTTGACTTATTAGGAAAGAGCTGGTGAAAGACGCAAGTGTTCTGAAGTATTGTAAATGCAAAGTGATGCTCACACAGTAATCAAACAAGGATCATCTTGTTTTATATCAAAGTAAAAATCAGAGATAACGAGATGAAAAAGGAAATAATAGTAGTCAGGTAAAGGTCAAACACTGAACAAGTCCAAGTCATGTAAACACAAAATATTTTTGACTATAGGATCTTAAAGTGTTTCTCTCTTATTATGATGTTTTCTCCAGTTTCGTCTCTATTCAGTTATTTGGTTCTTGTTACTCTTTTCACCAGTAGGTAAACATAAAAGTAGTGGACTTTAGGGTTTGTATTTTTATAAACTGAAACATTCCTAATTTTTGTATCTCTCAATAAAAGGCATATTGAAACCTTCCACAAGGTAAAAAAGTTAAACATTGCGTGAAACAAGCTTCAGAATATAAGAACTTTTTTTAAATGTCAAAAAAAGGAATAATTTCAAGCTTGGAGGCAAGAGTAGAGTACTGTCTTAAGGGGTGGGAATGCGAATTCCTAGCAAATTTTAAAACCTTAGCATTTTTACACTTAGGGGAAGATTATTTGAAAATTGGTATAGGGAGGATACGTGTAAATTTAGATAATTTATATGACATTATCAATAAATATTCGGGAAATATAAAAGTTTGTCTGAACTAACAATTAACAGGAAAGGTTAAATTGCGTAATTTGAATACATAATGAGTGTAGGAGCTTTATAATGTCATAAGTTGTAGACTATACCTGAGGCTTCAGTGAAAGCTTGCGACATGAAATAGCAAAGCTCTTATATCTATGGCTTCCGCTGAGTCTATAATGTCAAGATTTTTAAGATTGAATAAAAAAGATGCTCTTCTGCCAAAGGAAAATTTACTTTGAACAAAAGTTAAATAAAGAAAATAAAAGACTGCAAATAACCAATTTTTCAAAATTATATTTGCACACACAACTAGTAAATGATGAGGAGAGCTTGAAGCCTCAACATATTTAATACTTTAAGCAAAACACAATAAGTTTTTACTACATTAGTTTATATAATACAGTTGCTAACAGCAACTTCAGTTATTAAATCTTCTATAAGAATACTAATCGGTATGGTGGCATCTATTCACTGAATAATAAACCTTCCTATCTATTACCTTTTGTCTGCATTCAAGAGTCTTTTGAGCATTTCAACAAATGAATACAGCACAAAACTAGTAGAAGTCGAGAAAATATTTCGTTTTAATTTTGAATTTGGAACACATTCCTAATAGCTAGTTTAATAGGTTAGCTGAATAAAATGGGTTTTATAGAAAAGTTTCAGTCATCTAAAGGGCGGAGTTTCTAAATATATCTGGGGTGTAGACTCATTACATTTTAAACTACAAAGTGTTTTCCAAGACCTCAGATGTCCATGAACCTAGTAATAAGGCTTTTATTTAAAAGTTTTGGCATAATATGTAAAGTTTTTTGGAAGCAAACTGAAATAAAAGCAACTGGTAAAGAAGACAATGAAAACTACACTTCTACAGCAGAGACATTTTAATATTTTTAAAGAGTTTACACAGGACAAAATAATACCATATACTGTTCCTTTTACTTTTCTTGTTTCGTCCTGGTAAAACAATCTTTTCATTTTCACATCTTTTGTATTTATAATAAAGACAGTGGAGAGATCCAGCTTAATTAAAATGTTGCAAGCATAGATATCTTTATTTTTACTAATGTTAGAGAAAGACAAGCTCAAAGGCTATATATGCTTCCACAAAAGTATAGTTAGAGGTAAGACAACAACCTGAATAAATACTTCTAATCATAATATGTAGAAGTTATGAGATAAGTTGTGTTTTTAAGTTTTCTTATTAACTGGCATAGACAAATCCTCTCAGTCAATGCAATTAAGTAGATTTTGTAACTCTTTGGATCCAGCTAGAAATCAAATTCAAAAACAGCTAACTATAGATCTTCATTTTAAGAAGGCCAGCTCAAAAATTGCAACTTTTTCTGATTTTACCAAGCCACTTTTCATAGGATGACAGAGAGCTGATTTTTTTACTTTCATAAACCCAAATATCAACTGAAGAAGCATACTTTCATCTTATATGTATTTAACGTTTGTCTTAAATTTCTAGTGCTTGCTGATACTTTGTTGACCTGTTACTTATTTACCATATTGTGAGGTGGTTAGGCTGTGTGTTTACCTATTATTTTTACCTTATTACAGAAGATTTATAAACTGTGATTCCGAATACTATTACGCTTTACATATCATATGTTATTTGAAACAAATCCAATTTTTTCTCACTTTTCCTTTGAAATCAGAATAATACTCACCATTTTAATCTCATACGGGTTTAAAGAAAACTTTATCTAATACACTAAAATTCTTATCACATTGTATATTCTAGTCCCTACTTTTATTGACATTGTTATGCAAGAAAAAAATTAAAAATGAAAAACATAGGAAATATGCATAGTAGGAATTTTAACAAGCAACTACTTTCTCTCTTACAAGCCACGTTTATGCCACTCAAGATGATAATAATAAAACGTTCCACTTTTGCAATCGCATAAGAGGAAGAAAGAAAGAAAACTTTAACGAAATAAACTGGTCAAAACAAATCAAGTATTAAATCTGTAAGAGAAAAGTTGTAACTGTAATGGTTGTTGCTGGAATAAAAGTGTATTTTTGTTCCAGACGAAAATCTTTAACTGAATTCAACAACAAAAAACTATATTCACCACAAAGAGAGGCATCAGCTATTAAAATAAGTATTACCTTAGAACTTATTAATTTATAGTTATCTAAAAGCTAGCTGTATTACGGAAGATCATTATACAATGATGAACTGGACGTGAAAATCATGGCTTTCAAAGGCTCTGTTTTTGAATTTCTTAAAGTTGTCATTGAGGTTAATTTGAAGCTATTTGCAGAGAAACTTAAAGGACATACAGCTAGTGGTACTCCCTTGTTCTGCTGAAGCTCCATTCATCATTGAATGACATCTCCTTTGGTAAGTATTTCTTGCTAATGGTGGACAATTTCCACGTCGTAATGAATGTACAGTCAGCACGCAGTCCCTACATGTACATTGAAAGTTGGAAGCTAAAGCAGCATCTGGATCATCAGTGTCTGGCGACAGAGAGCCATTATTGAGTATTATCGTATGAGGATAAAGATTTAAACTATCACTGTTTTCGTCATCCATTGCATCTCCAAAGGCAACTTGAGTAGAAGTCTCATGGCAGTCACAGTTTGTAGACTGACTGAGTTTTCTTAATAGGCGCGGTGTTACTAAACTTTCTATACTGTAATTTTCCTTGCTTGCAAGAGCACAAGAATGTTGTTTATCTCTAGGAATATTATTGTCACTATCTTTATTTAGAGGGCAATTTGCATTACCATTGCCAAAATAAGATAGCTGATTTCTTTTACTCATTTTTGAGGGCTGATCAGAACTTTTGTAATCGCATGAATCACTTTGCTTATACCTCTTCATCATCTGTCCAGATCTATCCACAAAGTAGTAATCTTCAGGATACTCACAGGATGGATCAATATTTTCTTTTATCTCTACGCTCTGACTCGAAGCTGACATTTGAAGAGAATCATGAATAGATCCGAAGTAGCTAGAGAAAGAGTTACTGCGTCGAACATGACGCTTGTCTCTTATAGATACTACAGATGAAGTGTCTCTTCTTAAAACTGGTTCCTCGGTATCTGTCAGCTCAGGGTCACTGTTTGAACGGGATAACTTCACTGAATCGCAAAGTCTAGATACAATCTCAGACAGAATACTTTTTTTTCTTCTACGATTGTCAGTTCTTGATGACAAGGAGCTTCTCCTGCTTGTTGCACTAAGAGTGCTATCATGCCATAGTGTTTGATCAAGATGTAACATTCCTGAAGAGCCCGTATTAGAACAACCTTCACGACTTAACTTTTCCTGTGAATCAGTAGACGACTCTGGTGGTGACTTATACATTGGATTGAAGTACATGTTTTGCTCCGGTAGTTCAATATCCCGATCCATAGCATCAAGAAGAAACTGAAAAGATTCTTGTTGTAGAAGTTTCCTACTTTCGTCATGAACAGTAGCATCATTTCCAGCTAACTTTGACATAGCATGAATTTCTTGAATATCTTTTGTGGATGATACTTGGTCGGGAAAAGAAGGATAATGATCTGGAGACAAAGGCTCGTCTTCACTTTCTTCTTCTGTAAATCCATCCACCTCGCTATCATCACTACCAACAACAAAATTGGGAACGTCCATATCTTCTTCATCATCATCATCACTTAACTGATGATCTAAGCTGTCTTTAAAGTAATCAATAAACAACTCAATTCGACTACGCTTTCGTTCTCCTGTTTCGCTATTGCTTGTTGATGTCTTCCTTTCTGATGCTATGGTGCTGCAGCTAGGTTTTCTGGAAACCCTGGGAAGTGTGCGAATGGCATCTGGATATCTAATATCAGGAGAGCGTGAAATTACAGGATTTGAGGCAGCTGGTCTTAAATTGTCATAACTACTCTTTTCTATACTAGGACTACAGGAATGCACAGAGCTTCTATCAATAGAACCAACCTCGTGGCTTTCATAATATTTATTGTAATCAGACGGATGCCTAGACTCGGTATTCGATTCCGACAAATATCCACTTGAACAGGACAGGTAAACTAGATCTGACGGAATAGCCCACTGGTCTTCAAACTCAGGCATGTACATTTGTCCGCATTCTCCACATTGAGGTAGAGTGCAAGATGGAGAATTAACCCTTCCTTTCAGTCCAGCATGGCAACTTTGCTCTTTCATATGTTGCTCTTTGCGATTTGTAGCTCCGCTTAAAGACCAGGAGGAGAGTTTTCTCTGTGAATTATTTGTTTGAGAAACACATACGATGCTAGGGTCTGATATGTTACTGCATTTAGTTCCAACTGGTGAAGAGATATGAGTGATATTGTGAGAACAATAAGGTAGTTTATTTAAATCCGACGAATTACTGTTGTAACAAGCATTTTCAAGAACATGATTTGGTGACATAAAAGCCGAGTTCTCTACTTCTTTACTAGCAATTTTGTTTCTATACCATTGAGCTAATTCTGAATAGCCTACTTTTGCTAGTTGTTGAGATAACATGATTTTAACTTCAAGGGAAGCAGCAACATCAATAGGAAGTTCTTCATTTTTGGTAAGCGCAACTACATCTGCACAGTTTGAGAGAAGTAAATGGACCATTGCTGCATCACCAGTTGCTGCAGCAATATGAAGACAAGACCATCCATTTGAAGTCTTTGACTCAATGTCAGCTCCATTTTCTAATAACCGTACAGCAAGTCTCAGATTACCATCTAATACACTTTGTTGAAGTGCTGTCAATCCTTGATGATTTCTCTCATTTCTCCGAACAACTATACCAAACTTAAGTAGAATAGCAATAACTGCAAGATCTCCACGTATGACCGCATCCTGGAATATCTTGTTGGTAAAAGGGTTTGACTGGTCGATAAAACTGCGGTTTCTAGGGTATATTCCAGATGACTCCATTATAAATATTATAAGCTGTGTACGAAGGAATTTTTTAAAAATAATATTTTATATAGTATATGCATTTATTCCATAAAGCTACAATGCAATGCAGTTAAAAGCATTTGCTAGGACAAAAAAATGGAATCCAATCTTTCTGTAAATGGTGCTGTGGTACTTTGTCATTATTCCAGAATACAAATGTTATTGCTAGAAAAAGAGAAAATTAGAAAAAGTGCATTAAATCAATTGTACGCTCAATTGTAAAGTAGATGATGAATGCATTTTAATCATCTAATTATTTGGAATGTCAAAAACGGTATATAAAATACTTTCTCAATTAAGAGCCCTGGACTCTCTTTTATATAGTGGGTCTCACTCAGTTATATTTACCATGTTGGTATATATATTTTAAGTGTAGACGATTCGCTCTAAAAGAAAACTAAGCACTTTGTTTGAATAAAATGATAAAAAGAGGCCCATGTATTGCACATGTGATGTCAAGGAGGTCACGATGTCCAGAGTGAAGTTTGTATTTTAAATAAAAACATACAAGATACAACATGAGGGGTCACTTTATCAGTTGCTATTTCATGCTTCATTAAAATAGGTTTTTTTTGCTTACGGTTTTTGCAAACAACAATTGCCAAAACCAATTAAATATCAAATTGATAAGTTGGAGCTATTCTAGTGGTTTTTATTCAGCAATAAATTCTCTATAAAAATTTCCTGCTACTAACATCAGTATCTCTATTATTGATGGTCTTTCAAACGTACATAGGCAATGAGATTTAATAAAACAGAATATATCGTTTTACCTCATCACATGTTGCAGAATTCTTTTCCAGTTACCAGAGTAGCGGTAAAAAATATATACAATTTCACCATTGTGCAAGTTAACAGTAAAAGAAACGTAATACAAAATGGTCCACAGCAAAAGTTAAGATAGTTCTGAAAGGTATGATAGGGCGCAGCTTCTTTCAGTTTTTTTCCCTAGAAAACATATTATGGTGAGATCCTTCAAAGACCCGTTTGCCAACAATTGGTATGTAAAAGTAAAATTCTTTAAATCTTTCCACATGTTTGAATTGTTTTCTATAAGATTTTGTTCTGAATATTTTGTGAGTAATCTACTAATTGCAATACTTGATTGTAAGTGACACAAATGACACAGTTGGGGTTATTTATTTTGATATTAATAGATTTCATTAATATAAAAAATGTTTTTTTCGCAGATCTTTAATCTCTAATGTCTCCAAAAGATTAATTTCCACAGTTTTAAAAGAATATTGTCTTTTTCAGAGAAATACAAGAAGCAGGATAACAGTAGTATAATTTCAAACATATCATCTAGATCAGGAATCAAGTGTCTTCTTTGCACCAACGACTGGTTTAATTTTGAGAGTATTCTTTCAGACCAATCATTGTAATAAAATGGGTTTTTTTTTAAAACAACCATGACGTTCTAATGTAGAGAACCTTCTGGTACAGTATAAACTTAGTTGTTTGCTATGATCCTCCTTTTAAATTATTAAAACTACGTCGTAATGAGAATGAGATGATATTTTACAAGAGAGTCAAGACATATGAAGATTTTATGTTATGTTATATCTAAACCTTTGAGCTGTTGATCCATTCAGCTTTACAGTACAGTGACAAAATTTGATTAATTTACTTTACTTGCACAAAATATAATACCAAATATTGACATGAAATTCACAGTGATTTTTCTGCTAAAGATATTCTTTGAAATTTTCAATGGACACATAAATTGGTTAAAGTTTACACCCCATTGTCATTATTCGTAACGATTAGCAAGGAACCATTATTGAAAGTACAACATTTGATTCCGATTGGAAATGGCTGGACGTAGAATATCGCAATAAATAAACGGGTAGAATGATGTTAAAAGTATGAAGTGCAATTTGTTTGACCCTGCTAGCAGCCCAGACATGGCACCAATAGCCTTACTTGAATTACATTTTGTTTGCACCCGGTAGTAACCCAGACATGACACAAATGGCCTTACTCGTATATAAAAGTACAGAAATAGAAAAAACCCCTTCTTATATTGTTAATTACAAATAAGCAAGATAGCACTCCTTCTGGAAAGTGGAAAAGCTAAAAAAATCCAAACTTATTTTGTAATTCTCTTATCGTAATCACTTTGAACTTTTTTAATTGGCGAAACTTAACTAGGATCGAGAGTAAAGGTGAATGTCATTAGGCCCCGAAAAGATGCTGTGAGAGATTCAATAATTGGCCAGCCAGTAAGATGATCAAGTGTATTTTAATAAGTAATATATAACATAATGCTCTTAAATTAAACGCACACTTTAGATGAACCTTTAGACATTACACATAATAAAGAGGAAGCTATTGTGATGAGTAACATCATCATTGGCACTAAATAAGTCAAACTAAGTAATTCTAAAATTCAAAGCTCTCCTTCTACAACCTGAAAACCACAGGGTGTGATTACTTGGACCAGTACAACAAAATACCCCGAGAGAAACGTGCACAGCACGGATGAAAAACAGTTGCATCTAAATGCGTTTTATGACCTGAAAACATAAAAGTGTCACCATGAAAACATAAAAGTGTCAGCATATGCAAATGATCATAATAAAGTATTTACTGGTAAAATAAGAATATGTACGGCTTAACAGGAAGAGCTCACCATCGATAGAAACATTACTCTAGTTGTATAAAAGTACAGAAGCATACAGTGTAATCTTATGAAAAATGCTAAACGTGTAGGTCATCAATGAACGTTTTTGCACAATGAAACAATAACCTACGTCAGTATTATTGCTATTACAGTTAAAGCTTAAACAGATAGCAGCAGGTTCTGCATAAATATGAGGATGAAAAAAAGTCATTGTCCGACTATGCACACAATAAATAATGTAAACAATGAATCTTGTGGAGCAAAGTACTTCTCAAAAATCTCGATGAAACGAACGTATTAGCTTAAAATCATCTCAATTTCCGGGAACAGGGTAACATTCCATAACCCAAACAACATATATTGATACACAGTTCTACATTTGAGGTTATAATCACTACAAAACCTCTTAAAAGACAAAATTTTCAACATTCTTGATAAGAAAACTAAGTCATATGTAAGTATGGGTACATATTTTAGCAGATTGATAAAGTTTTTCTACAAATCCTTACTGTATTCAAGAAAATGACTTTAGTGTTACCCTGTCCAATATGTGCAATGCTGATGAAGTGAAACTTGGAGGTCTAGTCTTTAGTAACTATGTAAGTACATTGGAGCTAAAAAACGTAAAGGAAGTACAGGAAGCTTTAAGACCTCTGAACATCTTAATCTCCTTTTGGATCTTTTGAAGGAAATTGCTAAATATCTTGTTGAGAAGCCACAGTCGTAAGAATTTTAAATTTGTTCAGGCTGACTGGAAAGGTTTTTCTTAATTTCCTGGTGAGATTGCTTGGAATTCAGTTTTTAGAAAATGGGCTTCTGATGCTGCAACTGGATTCATAGAATAAATCTAGATTGACTTTTAAACGTTTGTACCTAGTTGTAGTCACAAAGTCAAATCTAATTCTCCTCAATAGTTTAATGCTCAATGTTCCTTTGTCAATGTTCCTCGCAATCATTTTCATGCTGAATTTAAACGTGATGGAACTGACAAGTCTCTTATTTCTTACAGATGGACTAGTAAGGCGTATAAATGGGCAATTTTTATGCTAAATCTAGCCACGACGAGCGATTTTGTGACCCTCTTTCTATTTCTTCTAAGAAAGTTTGAATTAGAGATCTCTGAAAGATTTACATTGGTATTTTGCATTAAGAATGTCGATTATTCCTTCACTCTTTAATGGTGTACAAATTTCTTTGTCCTTTAGGGGAAAGGCTGATCCCACCCGTTCCTCTCTATATGAGACTGATGTATCTTTTCAGATTTCCCTTCACAATCTAGACAGATTTTAGCCTCTGTCGTTATAAATCTAAGTTTTGTTACAAAGGTTATTTTTGGGCTTCATCAACCGGGTCTAGATTTGTATTTAGCAGTCATCGAAAAAGAGTGCGCTTCTGAGCTATCTTCCTTGCTATCACAATTTTTCAATCTTTGCTTATTGAAGTCTTATTTTCTGCCTTCCTGAAAGATTTCTAATGTTGCTGTATTTTCATGAATGCACATGATATATCTGATCCTGGCAAATATTGACCTATCAGTCTTCTTTCTGTCAGTAGTGATAGCTTTGAACAGCTTATCATGAATGGACTAGTAGAATTTTGCTAAAACTAGGTCTTTTTGTTGATGTTCAGTACCATTTTCTCCAAATCTTGCTTGAGGTACATATATTTAATATATTGGTAAGTCCGCTTCTGAAAAGTTTGTTTCTTTAATTCGCGCTAGAAAGAACTTTATGCCTGAGACCGTTTTGTATTCCTCTAATTCTACCATCTCTCCATGTAAGGATTAACGTTGTCACATCTGTACAGATCCTCCTTCATCTCATTTTGATGTTCTTGATTGAGTTTAGAAAGACTTTTGTAAATTGTTAGAACCTCGTCTTGTTGCTACCCTTCAACTCTTATCTCGTCGACGAAATTTAGACTCTTTTGTTTTTTTAACAGGTATTATCACGAGGAAGGTACTAATGAGCTTTCGTCGCTGATTGCTGCTCAGTTTGATGCATCTCATGTAACTCCTTTCTCTCAGGGTTTTCATCGTTGTGCAGTTGTTGTCCCTTTTTGTAAGAAATCTCTCTGTGAATGTAGAGTCTTTCCTCCGACAACAAGATTGTGAAACCCATTGGTTTCTGGTTGTTTCCTTTATCATAGGGCTTGAATGTGTTAAATTTCAAGATAAATTCTTATCTCTTAGAATAATCATCTTTCTGCCTTTTTTCCCCTTTTTCTTCTTTACTGTTCCATACACTTAGTGGCTTTATGCCATTTTAGGTCCTTAACTAGAAAAGAGAGTACAACTGGATTTTTCGACGGTGTTACTGTATAACCAATTTGCCAATATCCTCATAACACCACGTGAAATTCTGATATTTGCACAAGACCATGTAATTCAGATCTGCTGACATAAACACCAATTTTAACAGCCATAAATTAATATTTTTTATGATCTTTTTATTTGTATAGGTAGAAAATACCAAGAGATAGACGCATTTTTAATGATGGCAATGAGGGTGGCAAAGATGATAATAATATTCATTGTTTTAATACGTTATAGTTAATATCAATTCAAATTAGATTGTCTTTTGTATTTAGATTCTTGATCGATCAAGCCATCACCAAATGTTTCTGTTTTTGTCTTTGTCTGTCTTAAATTAACTATGTTATGAGATATGAGATAACGTGACAAGTAACATCTGTTAGGAGGTAAGTATTTAACGAAATTACTGCCAATGTGCAATAATTGTTAATTTCTTTTCCCCTTAAGTGTTATGAAACATTGCAGAAATTGTAGATTCTTGTGAAGTTATCTTGATACTGTTTCTCTTTTGGTTGTATGGTAAAAACGTAAGTGCAAAATCTGGATCCTTAGCAGTAAAATGTTTTATTATTGACATTTTTTCAGTTATAATTTCCGTATTTTGTACAATATTTCTTGAACTAAAACAGAAAATTGCTTCAATTATTTCTTTAAAGGGGCCTGAAAATGTAAGCCATTATTTGTCCTTCAAGAATTGGTTATAGAACTGCGGGAATATTGAATTGTTGTTTGCCATATTCAATGTGATTTTTGTTAGATATTTTCTATTCACGATAAACACTTTTACAGTTGGTATTTTGTTAAAGCATCGCTATGATTTTATTCCAGAAGAAGAAGAAACATCAAATTGGTTAACTCTGCCTTTTGCAAAGTAAATACCCAATGTCAGTTTTTCCAACTGCACCCGGTTGTGCTGTAAAATATAATAGGTTTTCATGTTGTTAAATTTTTATTAATAAAATATCCTTTGTAAACTACAGATATTATTAAAAATGACTAGCAATAAAGTTTTTTATTAATTTTCTGGTCCAGGTGTCTTTTTTTTATTACAATACATCAATCGGATAAGCATACGCAGCGAAATGATAAGCAAAACGTTTATTCCTTCTTAATAACATTCTATTTTTAGGTTAAATAAGATATACTTACATATTTTCTGTAAAACGTACTCAATAATGTTCTTATATTTTTATTTGAAGAACGTCATGCCAGACTCTCTTAGTGATACCGCATTAATAAGCAAGCACCAACTCAGCCGTGTCTGTTACACATAAAAAAATTAAAAATGGCTCACTGACGTTTAGAGTTTTATTAATATCTAAGATGGAGAAAAAAAATCAAATTTGAAAAATCGTTTCAAAGCAAAATGGTACTTTGTTTTCTTTTGTATTCCCCTCAACATTTTTTTAATACTGAAAGAGTTAGCCAACAGAAAATTACGACTTATTGAAAGGTGGCAAAGTTATTTTTCTTCACATCAAAGGAGATAACTTTCCATCCTTAAGAAATGGGAAACCTTCTTTCAAAGGTTTTAGAAAACACTCCAAAAGGTTAGTCTAAACTACAGGTAACTGCATGCAAAAGAACGGGCCATTTAAACCAGATTCAATAAAAATAGTCTTTATTTTTTGACTTAAGCTTACTCTACAATAATTGGATGACTGAATTTAATTGTGTGAATGAGAACATCTTATGGAAATACGATCGAGTAGAGTACACTATAGTAATACGTTGAGATTGTAGTACACAATTATTTCAATACAGAATACTGTTCGATATTCAAGTTAGGCTGCGCTTTAATAATAAATGTAAAAATAAGAGTCTACCTGTCCGCTATATCTTAGACTAAACTCATGTTTTATCCACCTTAAAATATAATGACATGTCATTAAGTGTTTATAGCCTACAGAGCCTGTAAATACTTTCCAAAGTTTTCTTCTGATCTAATATTTATCATTTTGTCCTAGCATTTCTGTACTTTTTTTTGCCTACAAAGGAAAAAATTATTAAACAATCAATAGTCAATTCTGACTGTAATCTGGAGTAACACTTAGGAAAAATACTGGCTTTGGACATTTTCACAAACGTTTTGTTTACTTTTTGAAAAGCTCAGAGCATGGTTAATAGTCAAGTATATTCCATTTTTTTGACAATCAATCTGATGTGTTTTTATTTAATGGCTCTATTTTTGTAGACTCTTTTCTTTCGTTTGATAATATTTTTTTTAACAATCAAACCTAGAAGCAAATTATATTGTAAGAGTCAAGTATTGTTAAAAGACTATATAGCATAATTTAGCATATTTTAAGAGTCAAGTATTGTTAAGACTATATAGCATAATTTTGTTCCATTTAATAGTAATAATTTTATTTTCTTACTCAACCTTCCAAAATAGATAATATACATAATTATAAATGGTGGTCAAAAATCTTTCAGTTTCAAAATTCAAAAGCACAATCTTTCATTTTCTGAGTCAAAGAATTCAATGAACTTCATAAAACAAAGTCGCTTGTTTTTAAAGATGAAACGTATCAAACAGAAATTTAACAGAAGTGCTACACAGTTAAGGTGGACTCAAAGTTCTATTTAGATATACCCTGAAGGCCAATGGCAACTGTCACAATACCAAAACTTGGTTATTGTCGTAAAAGCGAAGAAAACTTCCATACGTTAGCACCCAAACTGGCCTATGAATCGGTTAAAGGAATCCATTATTATTACCTAATCATCTGAGAATCTACGTCATATGACTTTGAGCTTTGATGTCACAAGTAGATTTTTCTGATAAATTCAAATTAGAAACCAGGGTGTCCAACTTACATATGGTACCTTCCCTGTTATAATTTTTATTCTTTAGGGCCTCTACAATTTTATCAGTTTAAATTGTTATTTCAACTGATTAAAAAGAACTTTTCCCATATACTTAATACAATAAGGCTTCGGCTTCTGTTGGAGTTCTTTGATAACTTCAAATTCTTAGCACAGACTCTTTTTACGACACGAGCACGTTTTCATAGCAATAGTTGGAGTGTTGTAATCTTTTCTCTTTACCTTTTTACTTTCTTTTCTCTTTACTTTCTCTTTACCTTCAAGTTAAAAACTAACAATACCATCTCAGTGATGATACAATCTGGGGAGTATATAAAAGAGGGAGCAAGTAAAACATACCAAGCAGGTGCATGCTATATGTGTGTGGAACAGCGGAACTCTTCCACTGCAGGGTCCTACATTTTCCGATAAGCACAAAAAAAGTCTCGTAAGTCCCAAACTTTAGCTAAGAGCCTTTTCAGTAATAATAAGGTACGGCGGCGGTGGCGGGGCACTCAATATCCAATGGATGCAGTTGCTATAGTAAGAACAAAAAACTCACAGAGAAAAAAGGGAAAGGAGGCATATATTTAGCAGAATTATAGGTACACGTTTTTAGTTGGCTAACAGGAAAGGGAATGCTACACAGATATAAGAAACAGGTATCGATGTAGAGAAAGATGTAAAGAAGACATTTAATTGTAAGGTACAAAACACAGCTAAAGGATGTAAAAGAAAGGATATAGTGACAGGAGACTTAAATGGTGATTAAAAGAATATTAATTCTACAAAAACGGAACATAAAATGACATCGACGTCATCAGGACAGGGGTGTAGGATCCCAATGTTAGATACAAGAGCGATGGGAGGTGGTAATGTCAGAAGTGACTGCAATCTCGTGAAAATAAAGATTCAAGAAGATATGCAAAGAAATAAAAAGAATTGAGAACGTATTCAAGATGAACTTATGCTTGAATTGTTTAAATAGTAGCAGTGCAAAAAAAACAACAACGAGAGTGCAAAAAGAAAAGCCAAAAGTGATGACGTCATGTAGTGTCACAGACGAGGCAAAGAACGATAAAGGAAATGTATGGTGCACCTAAATGAGTAGCAAATAGAGAGAGCACCAGAAACATATGAGTGCTTCAGGATAAAGGAGAGTGAAGCAGGAATATGAAATGTCAGGATTGTTGTTCTGCTCACAGTAAAATACCTGATGGAAAGAGCTGTAGAAAACCAGAAAACTAGAATAAGAAAAACTTTCGGGACTGTTCTCAAACATTTGAACTTCGCTGACAACCTGGCATTGGCCTTTCTGAAGTTTTGATAAATCCAAACAAAAGTCGCGAGACTGAAAAGTGAAGTTGAGAAAGTTAAGCTAAAAAATACCAAGAGATGCAAACCAATTAATTTGAATACCTTTAGAGACAGCACATTGAGAATAAGTTTAAATGAAGTTGAAGATGTGCAGGTATTCGTGTACCTAGATGCAGTTCTTTTCACATCTGGAGGAGGACCACACGACATTTATAGCAGCATATATAAAGCTAAAGTACCAGATGGTAGGCTGCGGAAGATGTAGAGTACCAAAAAAATCAGCATTAAAGCAAATGTTGAACTGTTAAATGCACTACAAAAACCAGTGCGGCAATAAGGGAGTCAGTGATAGAAAATAACAATGTCAAAGGATAACAGCTTGAACAGCTTCAAATTCAAATGTCTAAAAAGGTTACTAAGAATAGATTGACAAGCTTGGGCGAAGAATATTCAAGAACAAAAAAGAAGTGAAAAGAAGGAAATGAAACTGTGTTAAACATCTGGTGACCAAAGGGGGTGATAATGATTGTGAAACAGCATTTGGATGAACATAAGAAGGACAAAGACCTAGAAGGTGGGTAAAAATGACCAGGTAGAGTAAGGAGTGTGAGAAAATGAGAAGTCAGGAATGATCAACTATCAGGTACTATGTAAGAAAATTGTTAGTACTTTACGTGTCCACTGACAGAGAACACTAACTAATATACAGGGTCATTATGAAGGATGTTTGGACTACAAATCCAATTAATATTGGTAGATTATTTATCTACACATATTTAGATTTGTCATTTACAAATTTAAAATTTATTTGAACAAATATCGGTTACAATACTTCGCGATTCTTGTTAACAATATCATAGACTCTTTCTTTCTTTTCAAGAATCAATGTCTTCTCTGTTATTGTTCTTAACACCAAGATAACGAAATAGGAGTAGGAAAATGTTTCTTATTTAAATTAAGATGTGGATCGTACTGCAAACTTTATTTTGCTTAATGGATTATTACTACACAACTCTATCAAAAACCACTTAAGACATTGCTAATCCAGATAAAAAACAGTTAATCTTTTTGGTCATACTATCATGGCAACCCTGAAGATAATCATTTTATAGTAAATCATTAAAGCATCTCACAGAGAACTAGTTTAAATATTGTCAAGAAACAGTCTGAATTTCAGGCAAAAGACGTTCATCTCGTGTTCTTATACAAATTAGAACTGCAAGAATATAATACTAAGATGGGAGACTTTAGCTGTGTTTCCAGCAAACTATGAAATATTATGGGGCAAATTATGTTTTATTTTTTTAATTCTTAAATGAATAATGGTACCAGTAGGGTTTAATATTTCTTAATAAATTTAATGTTTTATATAAGATAAAAGCATACTGAATGAATTCGATTGAAAATTAATTCTGTTAATCTTTGCTTAGACCAGCAATATTTTGCAAGAAATAACAACAAATGTTGAAATCTACGTTTTTCCGTCTCAGCTAAGCATTCGTTCTAAAAAAGCAGTTCAGAGAAACCATGAATCACCATATCAGATAACAGGTATAAAGGTCACGTTGGAACATTTGATAAGAATTCCTCCACTGATAACTATAAAGTTTATCATATACTTATGGATTCGTAACGCAATTTTTTCCTGAAAAGCGAAGAGTTCAAGCACTTTAATTTCTGTATTTTAGAAAGTGGGGTAAAAATGAAAGCTTGAAGTTGTTTCATCAAGTGCTGTTGTACACATAGTTCCATTTTTACAAATAGATGAAAAGTATTGAAAAACATCTCAAAGGGGCATAGGCAGGGTAAATCAGACGCTGATAGAATGAGGAGAAAATATCTTGGTTTCAAGAAATAGAAAAGGGAACAGTGGATGCAGGCCGATACATGGCAGGTAATTGACTAAAGGAAGTAACTGAAGCAGAAGATCAGCAGCACAAGATCAGAGAGGGTCAAGGAGCCACTGAGAAAGAATTCTCTATTTTGACAAGGAAGCGAAGAGACAAGAGAACAGGGACAAGAGGCATTACATAGAGAGCCGGGGGGGGAAGCAGAGGAGGCAGCCAGAAAACAAAAACTGAAGACTCTCATCAAGATCACTAAAGCACTTAAAGAATTTCACTTAAAGAATTTCAACTGTGCAGAAGAGTCTGTAAAGGACAAACAAGAAGGGAAGTGAAGCTGGGAATATTAAGATAAAGATAAAGTGTGTGTGTATGTGTGTGTATGTATGTGTATGTGGGGGAGGAGGACACTTTGAGGAGATTATAAACAGATCATAACCATTAGTAGTTGACAATATTTTGCCAGCGGAGGATAGGCGGGATATCAACGTTGATTCACCTACAAGAGAGGATGTGAAGCTGGCTCTATAAACAATGATAAACAGGAAGGCAGTTCATATAGACAGAGTAAAGGCAGAGATGCTCAAAACAGAGGAGCAGGAAACGCCAGCATTTATGATTGAGACCTCCATAAAGATTCGGAAGAGTGTGTCAGCATTAAAAGACTGTAAAATAGGTCTCAAAGTCAACCGTTTAAAGATAGGAATCCTTTCACCTGGCTCGGCGCCACACCTATGCCTTTAAACCCTAAGGTATTCAAAAAAATTATCCGCAAAAGATTGTCGGTAGCTCTGATCGTCCATATACTGGAGAAGCAGACCAGGTTTCACCATTGAAAATTTTCTTCATATCACATCTTCACAGGGCGAGAGATTATGGAAAAAACAGTGAATAGAACGTTCTGCTTTACGTCAACTTAATGGACATGTAAAAAAGCATTTGGTAGCATCCAAAGACAGTCACTTTGGACGATACTCTGGTACTAAAGAGTTTCAAAGAAAGTTGTTAGCGCAGTGAAAATGTTGTAGTTTGATTTTTCTTTCCAGGTGACCAATAAACCCATAAACCCATTCCTTTAGATGCATTTTAAAGTTACACTGGGATAAAACAAAGTTGCAGCCTTTTACTCCTCCTGTTTATCATGAGAATGGACTGGATTATGAGAACAGCTGTTGAAACAGAGAGGAGGGGCTGCCTTGTAATTTTACAAGCTGTCTTTAGGTACTTAGCCTTGCCGATGTTGTTGTCCTGCTACCTTACCACCAACAGGACACGCAGAAAAACGATTGCAAATAAGCTCCAAGAAAATACAACAATTGTGGCTGGACATCAGAACATACACAATCGTAACTGTGAACGCAGAAGAGCTTGAGGAGGTGAAGAACTTACACTTACCTGGGGTCCAAGATGAGAAGTAGTAAAAACACTGAAGAAAAGATCAGGAACTGTAAAAGCCATCCAAGCCCTTGGATCCTTAAAGAGCATTTAGAGATTCAAGAATTCCAGCTTGAAAGTAAAAGCGTGGAAACAAAAATGACAGTAGTAAGTCTACACTTTAACAAGATCTAATAAAAGAAAGGAAAGATTAAAATCCTTTTAGTTTCTTTTGTAACCGAATATAACATGTTCGTCTACAGGAAAAGCTAAATGGAAATTCGCCTATTTGCCTCACATTTGTTTCAAAAAGTATTATATCTTATATTTAAAGCGCTAATGTTTGTCAATCTGTCTGTCTGTCTGTCTGTTTGTGTGTGTGTGTTTCTGTGTGTTTAGGGTTGGCGTCCAAACGGGTGGACTGATCGCAGCCAAACTTGGCACGAACATAGAGGAATACCCGGGAAGTGACTTAGGCCTACTGAAAGTGACGTCACTAAACCGAAAGTGACATTATAGTGTCAAATATGGATTTTGAAGACACTTTGCTGACGATAAGAGGCACAAGTTTGGTGTCCGATCGATGCCAAACTGGGACGAATCCTCCATGGGAACGCAGGAGAGAAAATAGGGGCACAGCAAGTGATGTCATGAGAGAGGAAATGGTCTTTCTGGAAAAGAAGTAGACCTGTTTCCAGTCCTTATGACCTCCGAGGATAGGAGGTCACGCTTCAGACAAATAAAGAGCCAGCTGTTTTATATTTGCTTTCCAATGAATGATAAGTGTTCAAATAAAACCAGAAAACCTGAAGAAGTAGCTTCTATACTATTTTAAGTAGATATATAAATCAGCTTATTGTTATTTTACATCTGTAGGCTGTGAATGAAAAAAATACCTTAAGTTATCACATCACGAAAGGTTATAATGTATTTTAGCTCTAATTTTTAAAACGGTTTCAACATATCTTAGTTTGAATAAAAAGTGAAACTATCAAGCGTTTCACTACACACATATATACACTTGCACACACAAACAAACTTCTACCTTTGTGCTAATTAAGCTGCTTTTGTAGTTAAGAAGAAACAGAGGAACACTGTCACTAAATCTCTTCTCCTTATTTGTTATTAGAGCTAGTGGCAATGTGCGTCAAACACAATTATATTACAAACCATAAATTAAAAATTTGATAATTATAATAGTAATAATAATAGTAATTTATATCCTAATAATTATAAGACTAAATTCAAAAGAAACAAGATAAAGGGAGAAGGAAATTTTGACAAAGTTTCTGTTATCTGACTGTATTTACAAATTCAGGGGAAAAAAAGAATATTTCTTACTATCGCCTTTATAAAGATACCAGTCTCTGACTTTGTAATTCCAAAGAAGAGATTGACAGCAATTAACACTATCATTTAATAGCCTCCTTTTGAAAACAAGATGTCCGAAGCAAAATTTAACTTTTAAGAGAGAAGATACTGATGACTAATTTTGTTAAACTTTTTGAGTCTTGATGAATACATGTAGTCTAAATGCGACTGAAATAAAGACACTAAAAAATAATACATTAAAAAGTTATATGTTTGTTGACCCAGTTATTTTTTAAGTCACGATTGGAAATTACTTATGTAAAGACATATCTAAAATCATCTTAAAGACAGCTTTTTCTTTGTCCGTTAAAGCTCCTGTATTTCTACTTCTTAAGTCCCTTCATTGCAATTTTTATTATATCATAAATAGGATATAAGTTCAATCTAACTCAATGAAAGTAAGAAACATTTATGATTATTGCAACAAAGACTGTTATAGGTCACAGTAAAATTGAAAGGATTAGAAAGTTCCAGCTGTCATTAAACTATTTATTTGACCATCTTACCTCATTTCGTAAGGAATTCGTGAGCTTGGATTTTCTTGTGGCTGCACAATTCTAACCGTATCACTCGATACAAGACAAAAGTTTAGTTTATAAGTGGATAAGAAATGATAAAAAAGTCGTATAAATTGCAATAAGAACTGTGAATATACGGCGAAGAAACATTTCATAGTTACTTTGAAAGGCACAATTTCTTATCTACAGAATAACAAGACCTTATTTTTTGTAAACAGTTACAGGGCTAGATGTCAATTCAAACGGAGGGTTTTTGGGATTTATCAGGAAATAAACAACAACAAAATATAGAACTTTCAGTTTCATTTATTTTAGCGATCATAAGCCATATACAAATTATAAGATGTTCTTACATTATGAAAATAAGTTAGCTCGCGCGTTTTAGTTAAAAACTCATTTTGATTTTCATATGTAACTATACAGAGCTGTATATATAGGCAAAGTTTTTAGAGGAAAACGAAAACTGATTGCTGTTTAGAGAGTGAAGAGATTTGTTGTTAAGGGAATCAAATTTTTGGAAACCAAGGTTAATCTTAACTTTTTTTATATAAAAGCGAGAAAAAGTTAGTTTTAATTAGCTTACAATTTTTTATGGATTTTAGAATTTACATTGCACATTTTATCTCCATTTTTTTGTATTAAAAATAATTACTTTTGTATGAACAGAATATGGATTCTTTGTAAACCAAAACTACTGTGAAACAGTGGCATATTGCACAAAGCACACTGTGGAAGGAAAATAAAAAACATTGTATAGTTTCCCCTACATGAAAATATTAATAATAGACACTCTCAATGCAAAATGTCTAAAATAAGCTATAAATTATTTTTTAATTTGCTAGTTTACAACTTTACTAACTGATTATTACTTGTTATTATTTCTTCTTGTTATTACTTCTATCATTTTTTTCACTTTTGGTCCAACACATAGACCAACATCTATTAAACAGTTTCGTTAAGGGATAGAATTGTTACCAAACAATAGAATTCGGACTCAAAATTCTGATGAATGAAACTTAGGGGTCTTGGCTTTTATTTAAAAAAATTTGTTACTTTACCTATTTAAATATATGTACCTAATAAAACACATTTAATCGTACTGGGAGCAACAAAATGTAAGCCTGAAGAACTCGTCAGATCATGATCATTCATAACCCTGTACACAAAATAGCAGAGTTTGAAACTGTACACATGGATGAGAGAAGATAAAATTGTTCTGGTAAAAATACGGACATCATGTTTCTTTGATATTTCAAACTTATTTTTACTGTGGTTATTATTATTGCTATTAATGTCGAATAAACAGATAAAACCTAGTGATGGATGGATAGAACCCCAGCATTTAGTGCCAAGTAACAACCCAAGAAAGGTACATATAGGGTTATGTGCTGAAGCCACAGGAGACGCAAAAATAGATAAAAGAATCAACATCACTTCAACCTTGAAAGTAATTCCTTGCACGTGGTGCCTTGCAAGTAATGCCTTGCAAGTGGTGCCTTGCAAGTAGTGTTTTGCAAGTAATGCCTTGCGAGAAGTGGCTCATATCAAGCGAGGAAAGGCAAATTGCTTTAGCGGTTGTCCTTGTATGAAAATAACTCAATAAAAAAATTAAAATGATTTAAAATTTATTGTAATCAGAGCCATTATTATGCAGGTTTTCTGATTTGAAGAAAAATATCTTGCTATCAATAGCGGATCTAAATATAAAAAATTACAGTAGACTTGGATAAAGAAAACAAATTTCATTACAACGAAGCATGTAAAAGTGAAAAAATGTTACATATTGTTCTAAAATTTGAGTAATCCTTTCTATTCCCGGAAAAGTAGTAAAAACCAATTCAAGTTTTAAATAACAAGAACACAGAGCTCATAAAGTGTAAAAGTCCAGTAAGCAACACCTGCAAAGAATGATTGAAACTGAATCTTTATATGAAGAGATCAATCCAGTATTCCACATATGGCTTTTTGTGCCACGTTTACATCATTCAGAAAAAGTCTTGAATTTATCGTTGTTGTTATAGGAAGAGTTTACTGATGAATGAGCCATTCGATATGACGAGAACCCCTTCAAATAGTTTAGAAAATCCGGGTTAAAGACTCCTAATTAAAAGAGAATGGTTTGCTGAGAATATTTTGAAGCTTCCTCTATTTTGTCCATTTCTGTCTACACGTTTGTAGTCAATAAAATGACTATTTCAGCAAAAAACAACAACGAACATAATTTCACTGTATATTTTTATGTGATCAAAAATTATTATTAATTAGTAACAGCCTAGTGTAAATCAAAGCAATATATATATATATATATATATATATATATATATATCATAACCGGGAGCTTTACTATTACATAAGAATAGAAATAAAAAGGTTGAATATTCAGTAATTTTACTGTTGTAGATTTAATTTTATCTGCAGTGTTACTTGTTCGAAAGCAATGTTATAAAAAACAATCTAACATTGAAATTTATTGAATAACAGGAATACGTACTACAGTTATATATTTTCTTTTTGTACATTGAATTTTTTTACCCAGTGGAAGTGAAGTTATTGTATAAGATTAAATGTTCATTGCTTTGCTTTCACCAAGAAGGCCCTTCAAACTTATTAAATGAACGATAGAACTTAGGAAAACACATGTATTTCAAAAAATGTTTTGCTTGTAGATTAATTTGGTGAGTTTCACTTAAGAAATAAAAGTTATTCGCGAAAAATTACATACGCTTATATTACAATTATCAGAGGATATTGACATTTCGTTTTTCGTCAAGATTTTATACGAATTTTTAATTTTCACTAAATACAAAGTACAGGAAAACAAATTATTAAAAGAAATCTACTATTTATGAATCTGCATGCATATCACACCGTGCCACCCATTCATATAGGTTGTGCAAGCAATGGAAAAGAAATGTAATACATATTACTAAGAATCCAATATACTATTTTCTTGTCAAATATGACGTTTGTTTTGCATTTCTCCAACACTTCAAGCAATGATGCATAAGAATTTTGAAAAGAATCACGACTTGCATATTGCAAACTTCTCATTGAAACCATTTGGGGATTGCTAATTTTTGTGTTTATTCCTAGTAAAATTGTTTTAATTTGACCTTCCTTCCTCTCGATCTACTGACATGTGCCGTAACTCAGTCGATTAAAAAAATGTCGAAAAGGTAAAAGAACGTGAAAATGGAAGCTAATAAATCCAAATTATTTAAGGAAAAAACTCGAAAACATTGTGTCATGTAGCTAGATCCAATTTCCTGCCTTTTAGATTTTCTTTTTTTTCTTTACAATTTCATAATTATACACTTCAATCTTAAAACTAATTGTAAGATAACTTTACTGAAAAAAGTAAGTGCTCTATCAGAACCCTATTGCTTAGCCTCGACTTCATATTGTCTTTTTGACTGAAAAATCATACGGTAGTGTCTCTCCAGTGCATGTAAAGAGCCATCTATGATATGTATGGTAAACATTCTATTCCAGTACTTTTTTCTAATGAAATATTGGATTATTAATTATCAACAAATATATGAATGTAATCCATTGCTGAAAGTGATTTGATGTTTTATAAAGTAGATCTTAATTGACCATTTTTTTCGAAAAAAAGTTAACTGGAAAGTAGTTGCGATTTTTGCTAGACTAAATATTTTCTAAAATTTTATTTTCCGTAAACATAAAGTTTTCTGGGTTTATTCTAGTCGTTAATTTCCTTTCTGTTTATTTTCTTCTCTGCATGGCTCTGCATTCTTTCTTACTTTCTCTCTCTCTCTCTCTCTCTCTCTCTCTCTCTCTCTCAAGGAAAACTATTCAATGAGTCACAATCTTTGTCTGATTGGATGAAACCTAACAAACCAAAAGAGCCACAACTTACCATAGGTTGAAAGATACTTCTAAAGAGGATTTTAATATCATACATTTTAAGTAGACAAGAGTAACTTATAAACACTCGCCATCCTTAGACAAAGTACAGCTAATGCTAAATAAAGCAGGAATAAATATAACTTAATATATACTAAGCCAATTAAAGTAATTACCCTACAGCTGCTTTTCTGTTAATAGGTGTTTGAACTTGAACATTTATTTTGTTCTTCAAAATGTTTTCAACGTCATTTTAGAAGCGATATTAGGTTTTCTTTGTTTTGAGTTTATCGTCTTTAAAATGTTCATAGAGTAGTTTAAGAAAAGTCCAGTCATATGCATACTAGAAAAGGGCAGGGAAATGTCATTATTTGTTATGTAAAATTAAATGTTAAGTGTGTCACGGGGACTGGTAGGAGAGACAAACCGAGAAGTAAAGAGTAGAGAGAAACGTGGAATAGTGTACCTTTATGTTCTATTTTGTGAACAAAACAAAAAAACACATACTTGTACTGTTTCTCATTTTGATGACCCTAGTAGGTTATCTTTCATTAAAAGTATCATGTCAGTGAAGGGATATTTGGCTATTGTTTTGTAATATGCAACAGCAAGTGTCCTCGTTAAATATCCCTATTTGCCCTTGCATCTTAATTAAAAAAAACAACAAAATAACTGTATGATATTAGTACCAGCGAATGCATAATTGTGCCCACAAAATGCGAATATTGTTGATAATTGAAGTCATGGTTGAAAATATTTTGCTATTCTAATAGCTTCTTTCCTCGTGCAACCAAACTTTGGAACTCTTTTCAGTCCTTTTCTTTTCCAAATAAATTTAAGCTTTCTTCTATTAATTTCTCTGTTAAGCGCTTTTCTCTTTCACTTTTTAAATTTCGCTTTTTATTCCCTCTGTTATCTCCTGGCTAAGCAAGACTAATAATTTCTTGCGGCCTTTCCAGGAATAAACATGTGCAACAAAAAAGTTTGAGTTTAAGCAGAATTAATTTGTGCTAATTGGGAAAGCACATGCTAATTGGCATCCACGTCTACACTCCTACCCTTCAGGTCTTATTACCCTGATTCCTGTTTGCTTCGGTGGATATAATCGTCCTCAATTTTTGGCCTTCATTAACACGTAGCAGATAACTTCAATTTAATCTCCTTTCTCTCTGTCAAGTTATGTGAAAAGACTATTATTTGTTTGCCTTTTGCTATTTTCTTTTATGACCTCTTCAGCAGTAATTGATTTTCTGTTTCCTTTATCTCGCAGATAAAAATAAACAAAATATGAAGTAAAGGGAAGAAATTAATATAATCTTTGTTGATATTCCATGACTGTTTGGTTTCATTTTTTACCAGTTGTCTAGAAATCACTGCAGAAAAATTTTGTATTGTTATAATGTTATTTTATGTATTGAGTACTCTTGATACTTGCATAAAATAGTTTTTACCATATTGTACCATTTACACTTGTATATACATCCAGGGTGCTATTTTTCATGATAATTATGACATTAGTGTTCATACTAGTCATTTCAACTACCACTGAATCGCATTGACCACTCTAATTGCAACTGAACTTTTAAGCATATATATATGCATATAAATAAATAAATATAAATATATATATATATTTTTATATATTTATTTATATATATATATATATATATATATATATATCTGTGATAAAAAAGAAGAGTTAAAAGCCAACACACACATATATATTTATCTATACATAAACATTTATTCATTTATTTTTTTGTGTTCTTTCAGCTAGACTCACTGATCTTGTAATGGTTTGAATACTCTAGCACATCACATTCATTCTTTTGCTTTCGGACTTGTGCATGTCCAAATATGTCCTTGAGTAATGCCTTATCATGGGGCATGTTTCAGCCTGCAAAACACGTATCTGGAGATTGAATAATATATGTGTGTGCGCTTGTGTGCGTATGTGCGTATGTGCGTATGTGTGTGTCATAAATCTCTGTATGA
>RDPX01000154.1:153448-189275 GCA_003991215.1 Morbakka virulenta
ATCTATCTATCTATCTATCTATCTATCTATCTATCTATCCATCTATCTATCTATCTATCTATCTATCTATCTATTTATCTATCTATCTATCTATCTATCTATCTATCTATCTACCTATCTACCTATCTTGCTATTTATCTATCTATCTATCCATCTATCTATCTATCTATCTATCTATCTATCTATCTATCTACCTACCTATCTACCTATCTTGCTATTTATCTATCTATCTATCCATCTATCTTTCTTTCTATCCATCTATTCATCCATCTATGTTGAATAAATTTCTTTAAAGTAATAAAAATTTGTAGTTATCACAGCCATTCTATAGTTCTTCAACCTAACCTAACAATGTAAATATATAGCTCAACGAGAGTTTCCAGTGGCCAACGAATTACACATTGTGAATACCTGATTTAACAGTATGGCAGATATACTTTTTTTCATGACTTTTGTCAAAAATCAAAGGGTATGCTTTTTATTTTTTTGCTACGAGGTAGAAATTGAAGGCAGAAGAGAAATTAAATGGTTTGAGGTTTGGTAGTATTAAGCAAGAAAATTGTATATAAATTAGCGATCCAAAAGCAATTTAGTAACTAGGGTAAAGTATGTCGGTATATGTAACAACGGATTCTTTGATGAAATCGATTGTCATCTTGTCATTCAAATATATAGTATGACTAGCCTATAGTTATGACAAAGAACGGAGAGAGAATATTGCAATGCAAAATTTGCACAAATTTCCCATTTTCCGTTACTCAATACGAAATAGTTTTTAAAATGTCTGAAGGTGAAGTAACTTTGCTAGAATTAAAGTAAAAAGTCCTGGATGAGAATGAAAAAGAGCTAAATCAAATTGAACAAACTTGAAGTTGCCTAGGAAATTGGGAACCAATTTCTTGTGCACATGTGTCATCATGCAACTTTTGTCATGGCTATATCAGAAAATGTTAATGAGTTTCTTTTTACTCCATTACGTCACCGTTGTTTTTGCTGATAGAATTGTGAAAAAAGTACCTTTGGCATAATTTTCAGTCAAAATGCCAAGGGATTTTCCAACACTGTTTTCAACACTGTTAAGTTTTTTTTATTTGAAGGTATTTCATATCTTATGGAACCTTTTATTACATTCATCAGGCTAATAAGCAAATATATCTTCCCATCGAAAAATTAATGATAGCATTAATTTTTTATGCTGCGGTTTTACATACTGGGAAACTTATCCCTTTGCTTTGTTATGTGCAAGTCAAAGCGACCTTTATTGATAAAGATTTCCCTAGTGCAAGCCTATAAACAAGAATTGCTTTTCTTTATTCCAAATGAAGGCCACTTACATTTCAGTATCAATGGTATTTGTCTAGGATAATGCTACTGATATTGACAATAGGTGGAGTCAAGTGATCTTAATCAGGAATATTTGAGCCTTGAGAGTTACATCTAAATTGTAATGAAATTTATGGATCAAGGCCTTTCCAAACATGTGTTTTATATTTTCAAGTGTAATTTTCATGTAAAAGTTAAATTTGTGGATTTTTACATCGTGTCGTGGTAAAGAAAAATAGGAAAAAGCAACAAAGTAGATACCATAGTGTAAAGACCAATGATCTATCTTAACCAAATGCTCTGACTTTTGAATTTAGTTGACATTTCTTAAAAAATGCCATTTGTTTTTCTATTATGCTTGGAGACGTACTTTAACTCAAATGTCCAAGTTTGCAATATAATGATTTTTATCATTAAAATACTGTTCTGCCAAATAAATTATAGTCATATGCTATACAAACTAAACTACTAGTGCTCTGCCATAGCCAGGTCATTTCTTGAAATATATCTTTCACCTAAGTGAAAGATAATCTAATGCAAGTAAAATATATCCCTTCTTACATAAAGGGTAAGGAACCTTCACTTAAATGAAGGATGTGCTTGCCCACTTGATCAGGTTGAAACAAGCTCCAATAGCTTAGCGTTTTGAGTAAATGTAGCCATGATAGTTGTAAGCAATAATACGAATTCAGTTCGGTGCACATGTAATTTTCACTTTTTTATGCCTTTTTTATCTACAATCCTTTCTTATTTAACACTACTAGTCGGAAAAAGTATTCCTTTGAAGTGCATTTGTCAACGATCAATTCATAATGCATTAATAACTCTACATTTTCATGACACTTCTTTATTTTACTGACATTTCCCTTCTCCTTTTAATATTTTTCATTATATTAGATGCAGAAATTAAAACTCCGTCATTAAATTTGTCAACAAAAAAAGCATTTATTCCATTTCATTATCATTTTGCGTCATGACGACCTGAGAGAGAGGGACAGAGAGAGAGAGAGAGAGGGAGAGAGAGAGAGAGAGAGAGAGAGAGAGAGAGAGAAAGAGAGAGAGAGAGAGAGAAAAGAAAGGGAGGTACTCAGACTTCAGCTTCTTTTTAGCTTCTTTAGATGGAAACAAACATCAAAATACATTAGATAAATAAAATCCCTGTTAACTGACAATCGTTTGGTTCCCAAAGTTAATATTCAAACACAGAGGAGCATCAAATGTTTCATAGGCAACTATATCTAAGTGTGACTGGGTTACAGAATTCCATTTTCCGATACATTATCATTAACGATTGACTAGCTTATGAAATCTTAAAAGGAAAATACAACAAGTGGCTATTGTGCTCTTGCACTTTTTGTAAGCAATAAACTAAAATTAATTTGCTTTAGTTCCAACAAACTATATTAATTTCTGTTTAGAGATGATTTATCTACGAGTTTAACAGACTCTAAATTGAAAAGTAAACTAACAGCACGTGAGCCATCGAAGAAACTTAGATATACACCTATCCATCATACCCTTGTTATCAAAAAGGAAAGAGTGAGCAAGAGCCAGAGTGGGAAGAACAAATAACAAACTGCATTGTTGGGGAATTGAAGACAGCCCGATCTGCCCTTGTGGAAAACCTGAGCAAACAATAGGGCTTATAATTCGACACTACAAACTTGGCCCAAGCTGCTCCAATGAATATTTCTATGGGGCGAATAAAACCTTTCCCCAGTGGACGCAATGGTAAAGTGAAAAGAATTAATGATGATCATAGGAGAAATCCTTTTTCACTTAACAGGAAAAGGGGACTTTAAATACTTTCCCTACAAATTTCACAACGAAGCTCAAAAGCAGAAAAACGACCCAAGAAAAATCAAAGGGCCTTTTTAGGGTCCAAGAATGGCCAACAAAGACACTGTACTCGGCGTGGTTAACATTTCTTAAAATGTAACTGATTGTTTTTTATCATCGTAATCAAACTTAAATTTGTAAAGTTATAGAAATTATGTTTGGTAAAAATATGCTTACTTTACAATTACACTTTTATGTTATTGATACTTTTGACAATGGAACATTAATATTGTGTCAATGTCAACTTTATAATCTCTTACCACTTTATAATGGCGACGGAAATAGAATTATATAGTAAACAAGACTTACCAAAAAGGGGAGTTAAAGGTTAATGGCAATTCTTCAAGTCACTTCCAACATTGAAAGAGTTGTCCTCCTACACTGTTATTCAAATAAAGCTAGGAACAAATCCATTCTATCCCATTCGATATTAAGCCCATGTTAGCTCATATACACTCTAAGGACGCAAGGTGCAATTATTGTAAAAATAGGGATTAATAAGAGGATATTTAGAGTATGTTGATCTGGAATCTGGATAAATATTGTTTGCTGTTATGGTAGTTCTTGCTGTATCTACAAAAATTAGAAATAATAGCTGTAGTAAATTGGGAGGTGATGCAGGTTATCAATGTAATGAAAGATTGAGTGTAATAGCACCAATCTATCGAAGACCTCACATTCGTAGGGAAATGTGAGAATTAAAAGTTTCTAAAGAGTAAAAAATTTTTATCACTTAAGTAGTATTATCAGTATTGGAAGTGGCTGTTCGGCATGGTTGCCAAACAAAACTTTTGAGATCTGTAACCTATCCCAAGTTACCAAATCTATGTACTCAAGGATAGGTGTAAGATAAGTATATGCAAGACAATGCTCCATGCTAATGAATATTGGGTAACAAATATTATTCACGGCTGGAGATTTACGTCTAGATTTATCTGTAGGGTCAAGGAAATTTGGATTAATCAATTTATTGCATTCACTGCCCAAGAAAATATTACAGAAGAATGTGCAATGAAAACCTGTTTGGGGGAAGGGCCTTAAGGGATGATACCTCTGGCATCGTAGTACATACCATAGGAAAAGGTATCAGCAAGAAAAAGGTATCAGCAAAATCTGCAAAATCTTCGGAAAAAAGTATCAGAAGAACAGCTGGAAAAAGCAAATTGAAAATTTTACCTTTTCAGCATAAGGTTTTGAGTTTATCACATGGCGAGAATGATCTTCACTTTATGTAAACGTATTTTGAATATGGTAACTTCTTTTCATAGTCAGTATTTTTTAAAGAAAAGTAGCTTATTTAGGTAGGATCAAGAAGCAGGTGCAGAGAAACAAAGCAGTTTGTGGAATTTTTCTTCTTGTTGCTTACTTGATAGATTTTACAAAGCAGTAAGGAAATGTATCTAATTTATCCTTATCATTTATAAGGATCACACTGTTATAAGTATCCTGGATTTGACGACAATTTCAAAATGAAAAGGAACCTAATTAATTTTCATTGTTATTCCTTAACTAAGTCAATAGGATACAGGGATAACAGTGTTTTTGTTTTCGTTTTAATAAGCTGGTACCTGTGAAAGTGAGATTAAAACAAAGAAAGCCATACCTGAGCAAGTTATCGTGGTAAAAATCGAATTAAACTGTCAGTGGAACAGAGACAAAAGGACAGGATATTACAAATACCCAACATATAATGCATCAGGGCTAACTAAGGGCACCTGACGTTTATAGACTCTTGGAAAGCTAGGAGTAGAGTTAAAGTAAGATTTGAAAGAGACTAAAGTGAATATTATGAATAAAGAAGAAATGGATTAATTAAACAGGCTAAAATACGCAGGAGAATTATTTTTAAATTTTGTTTGTTTGTGATAAAAATGCAGCTATTAACTTAACAACTATTTTCATAACAATTAGCTTCTTACCATTAAAAAAGGTATTGAAAGCCAAAAATAACCATCGAATAGTACAAGATGTTAAAAATCACTAATTAGCTCTCCAAAGAATATAAAGCCAGTGAAAGTGTTTTTTGAAGCACTTGGTCTTGGACGTTAATGCGACAATAGTCCCTCTTGGGAGTAACCAACAGTAAACTGCATTTTCATTCACACTGATTCATGGGATTAATGTCGAAACCTATTTAGAATGGATAGCAATACAAAACATGCTCGATGTACTAAAACTGCAGAAAATTAAAGGAAAGAAGGAGAAAGTGTATACCTCTCTTTATATCGTAAAGGAGATAAAATTTATTGTACGTTTGGTAATTGGTTGAAAGGTTTGGTCTAATCTTCTAAAAAGCTTTAATCTTACACAAATTTTGTTATCAATCTTCTTAACTTTATGTATTTGAGGAGCCCTTCCCTAAACGTCTTCGGCAACTGAACTTATGTTTTTCTTTGCACAACATATTTGTACATTTTTGTATGCAGTGTTGGTGTGCATATATTTAAAGAAAAGAACAAATAATTCGTCATTATTTGGATCTGTGAGGTCTGTGAATGGGTGAATGTTTAGAAACAATTTTCTCACATATTTTACTCAATCAAAGTCTTAAAGATTTCGATGTAAAGAGGTTAGAGGAAAGATGTTAGTTCCAAAGGTTACATTTTGAGCCTTTCTACAACTTGAAACACCAAATAGTGTTGTGGCAAATCAGTGTAGTTGGGAATGTTAGACTTGGTAGTCATTGTAATTGTTTTAGTTTAGGAGTTGACGATTATATTTTCCAGATTTTATTAATTTTAGCTTCCTCTGATTTGTCATAAAGGAAACACTTTAAAGCACCTATTTATCTAGTCTAGAAGGACCATCCGCCCTTTGCAGGTCTCATTTTTAGTCCTACTGGGTTCCACAACGTCTCTATATCAAGTCATATTGATGGGGGTCTACCCATGAAACAGACTAGCTCCCGCTGGATGCCAACCCGGAATTTCATGATCTCGGGGAATATCTTTTATCGATATTCTTAATTCATGGGTAGGGCAGTTTGATACTAGTAACGAACTGATAAGGTTAACTGAGAATAAGTTTGAGTGGAGGACCATGATTGCCAATGTCTGTTCCAGACAAGGTACCTGATGATGATGATTTATCTAGTCTAATAAAATTGATTTATCATGAAAGGATAGTAAAAATTTTAAAGATTTCTTATATTACTTTTACAGATTAAAAAGACGAGGCCTTAAGATGCTCTTCCACTTAATCAGTCTAATTTCATCATGTTTCCTACCAAACTAATTTTAATAATAATAATATAATAATATAATCTAATAATTTTAACTCGATGTTTTCCTAAAATCATATACACTGATATACTGCAATCCCACAAGCACGTTGATTTATCTTACTTTTAACTATGCCAGGATGCATAAGCTCATATATTTCAATTTCTCAGCTATTAAATATGAACTGCTGTCCTGGTGGCCCAGTGAACTTTAAAGCTTAACTTAGCTTTACTGTTCTCTCTAAAGAATTAGGCTCTGAAATACTGAAAAGTACCACTGTCAATGTCCATTTTTTGTATATGTCAACAGGATGTCTCTGCCCTCAGGGGCATTGTCTTGAACATAATCATTATAACCACAACTACTATTTCAAACATAAAGGAACCACGTGCGTGTTGTACATATCATTTTATATTCCAGAAGAATAGAAAACACTTGATGATCACTAAAAGTAACCATAGTTTGTATTATTTGTCACTTTCAAAACTAATTTCTTTAATTAGTATGTTTCATGCCAAATGACTGTATATGCTACTATGCGAAAGGTTGTTTATTGCCGTTGTGTGAAAACACCACTTTCAACATTGCTTCAGTATAAGCTTTTACAAGTTTTACTCTACCAGCCACGACTATTTTTACGGCAATAAATCATGTCATTTAGATCATGAGTGAAGCTACCACTATTCGGCTCTTTAAAATGTGGAACAAGGTGTTTGTGGTTATCACAAAAGCTGTAATTCGCACGAATTGCTCTCAGTGATGACAATTTTTTTCTTACTTAGCTTATATCAGAGAAGAAAGTACAGTTATCTGAGTTAATCATACAAAATATCAAACTTAACTTCTCGATGTTATAGAGCAATGACACATTATCAAGGTTACTTGTAAAACATGTAGTGAAGCATTCAAGGTTGGTAGTGGATACTCAAATCGTCAGGTGCTTACCTTTCTCGTTTTTTACCTAACGTATTTGTTTGTTTTCTCAGCGCTAAGAGTAGACTGGAAATGGATGTCAAATAAATTGATGTCAAATAAATTGATGTCAAATAAATTGATGTCAAATAAATTGATGTCAAATAAATTGATGTCAAATAAATTGATGTCAAATAAATTGATGTCAAATTAATGGATAGGTGGTCACACTAGNTAACTTCTCGATGTTATAGAGCAATGACACATTACCAAGGTTACTTGTAAAACATGTAGTGAAGCATTCAAGGTTGGTAGTGGATACTCAAATCGTCAGGTGCTTACCTTTCTCGTTTTTTACCTAACGTATTTGTTTGTTTTCTCAGCGCTAAGAGTAGACTGGAAATGGATGTCAAATAAATTGATGTCAAATAAATTGATGTCAAATAAATTGATGTCAAATAAATTGATGTCAAATAAATTGATGTCAAATAAATTGATGTCAAATAAATTGATGTCAAATTAATGGATAGGTGGTCACACTAGTGCTGAAAAGGAGCTTGCTCTAACCAATACGATTTTTGTTCTACAAGTATAAAAGAAAATTGAAGGAATTTGTAAAACTACACTCAGCCTGTGTTAAATTTATATTCTTGACTTTGCTTCAGATTACTAGAAGTTCTAAAAGAAGTTAAATATTTGTTTTAACGATTAACGATTACACCGCCTTGTTGAGAATTAACAGGATCACTCAATAAAATGGAATAGAGTATTCTATTTGGCAGCTTATTTTACCTATGGTTACATCTTTTACTATATGACCAAACAAAATTTAGTTTTGATATTTTCAGTCAGCCTGGTTAATAGTACTAAACAGGCAGAGGAGCCACCAATAAGTAACAAATTGTTGATCGATGTAGTCCCCACCAAAGAAAGTGCGGACTTGGACAGCAGATCAAAAAGTAGTTTGTATACCTCTCCAGCAGACACCTCTATATTTTTAGATTGAAGTTGGAAATTTTTATTACTAAGTGGACATTTGGAGTTTGCTGAAACTCATTCCTGTACCTATCTTACTTTTTTAGTGCATAAAAATAGTATTCGATTGTGAAGGTTGGCCCTGAGTAGCATTTTTTTGCTTCCAATTTTCTGTCCTTTTCTTGGGGGCTCCATTTAACTCCAACTGTCTAAGTCAACTGATGTATTAGTCTGACTCTTGGCATAAGTTACCGCCATATTCTGTTGCTTATTCTATAGTCACTGACTGTCAACAAGAGTTTGATTATTGTTTATCATTAGTTTCTTGCAGATATATTTTGTTTAGTTAAGTTGTATCAAGGTAAAGAGATGAATCACAATTTACATTTACCTGTCGGCGGGGTATTCAAAAGAACTTCAAAATTTATCAAAAGTTTTACCTACTGAAAAGTTTGCTTTAATATTCCCTGATTTAAATTTTCTACAGAAGTCAATTTTTAACCCTTAATTCAATTTATGCTGAAGACAACTGAATAGATGATGAGAATGACCCCTGGTCATAAAGTGCGCTTATATAGGCTTGTAAATAATATCGACAAAACTATGATGGCTTTTTATGTTCAGACGAGCCTGCTAAGTTGTCATTATCAACAAGTGGTTTTTCGTGGTTTTCACGTCATTTTGTTAAATTCCAGTCGTTTTGTCCACTCGTGGAATAATCGAAACTTTGCTTTACATGTTCTAGTTCTTTTTTGTTTCTTCTTGTTTCTTCTTGCATCTGCGTTTTGAATGTACAATATGTTCCAAATAACTCCACGAAGGCTAACAAAGTTGATCCAATATCTAAAAATAAAGTTGTTTAACATTTCCCCCTGAGTTTTAGAATGTTAAGTACTTCTTGATGTTTTCTATTTCGGGTTTATTTCCCAAGACATAAACTGAATAAACGTGTAGAATTTCGGTAAAATATAGGTAATATTGTTCCTTTTCATCTTGATGGATTTGACACCAAACCTCGTTTTCATGCATCAATAAATAAAAAGCATTATCAGACAAGATAAGATAACCTGAGTCAAGATGTTCTAGTAGACTGCGACCCAAAATGATGCAAAAATCAGAAAAATTGTCGCCCAAAAGATGATTGTCCCAATCAAAGAAACACTGTTCACAAACTTCATAGTATTTTTCGCTTTGTAATTTATGCATATTTTCTTTTAAACAGACAAGTCCTTTACTGGAATTGCTGTCCTAAGTTCACTACAATTAATGATGATTCAAACTTTTGAAAGCAATTTTTAGCAATACACGGTAAGCTTTCAAGTGTTTACTGGCTGTCTTTTTGAGTACTTAAAAGCTAACAGTACAAACTTATTGTTATCGACTTGTGCTTATAGTCATGATGGTTAAATTAATCTCTATCGTCGTCACAAAATCCATTGAATCGGCTTGTTGGTGCTTAATTCTCTCACTGCATGCTTCATTTAGATCTCAATTTTCTGGAGAATCTCGACAAGCTATCTGCAGAAACAAACGAGTCAACAGAGGATGCAACACAGCTTTTCGGCTGTTTTGTTTTCTTCTTGACCCCTTATCTTCAAAGAAGGGAAAATCCTTTTTTTTCTATTTATTCGATGAAAAGACAATACCTCTGATAGATCATTTACAATGTAGCCGAACAAAAAAAAGTAAATTCCAATATCTTTTAAGGTTTTCAAGAGAAGATAGTGATAAAAATGGCTAATATATGCCTTCATTATGTCACTTGATCAACCTGCGTGAAAGTTGGGAACCTATTGTTTTAATATAAAAAAGATAGTTACTTTCCTACTTTTTAATTATTTGCTATCTTTCAGCCATTTCCCTTATTTTAAAAGTAGCCAACTACCTACAAAATTGTCTGTCATCCAGCATTCCTAAGAAGTTAAAAGTAGAATACCGCACTATTTGTCAGCGAAAATCTTATAAGAAGATTTATCGCAAATCTGATGTGCTAGAAAGAGATTCCTGGCATTTATTATTTCTGTAAAATTAATACCTCTTTACTGGTTTGAAAGCAATAATTTAAAAGACAGAAGAAATATTTGTCTTTTATTTTCAGTTAATATAAAAACATGGGTTGAAAATATGTATAAATCTTCACGATTATTTTGAGGATCTCATACTTCAAATTTATTTTTCTTTCCTTAATATGCTTGCAGACCTTTGAAATGCAGCCTGAAAAAGACTCAAGTAGGTCAATGATATACCAAAAAAGTAAATTACTAAGAAAAGCAGATCGTTTAAAGTTTGAAACTGCATGCAAGATATAAAAGTGTCATGCCAATGGACAGGTCTTTGCTTTTGAAAGATGCTCAGCTAGTGGGGTTTATGTATATCTTTTTAACAGTGTAGTTTCTTAGCAATGAAAACTAAGACAGAATATCATAAAAAATTGTTCTTAAATATTTAATACATCGTTATTTGGAGGGCACGTATTTAGTAAGACAAGCTGTTACTAAATTTAAAAAATACTCCACTTTTCTTTTGAGAACATGCAAAATAAAACGACCCACTCAGTCATAGGGAACGTAAGAAAAGAAAACAAATTAATTCTATAGTATTCAGATCATTTTTACTTCCTGTACAAGTTTAATTCATAAAAAATAAGTGACAGAAGAAATTTTCTAAAGCAGGCATGGGGTGAGGTAGGGCCTTACTGTTTTAAGTCCAATAATAAAATACCAGTTGCTTGGTAGTAAAAGGCATTAAGCACAAAAGGACGTGGGGGATAACTTAAAAAATCATAGATCCTACTCATTAGAGGGCAAAGTAAAGGCTGTGACCTTTGGAAAGACTTCTGTTTCGATAACAAATGCAAATATGTTCATGTCGCAATTTTAAACTGATAAGATGAAAAGTCTAGCAAAGACGTAAACAAATTTGCTCTTCTGAACAAACCTGTGCTGACAGGGAAGGAAAAGCAGCGTTGAATATCATAAGATTGGAAGGGGGGCAAAGATGGTTACAATGAATAGGTAATGCAGTCAATACGTCTATAGGATAACTATTTTGGATAAGATAGAATATTATCAGTCAATTTGAAAGCTACAATATTTTTACAGAAGAAAGATTTATATCAAAATCTTGGCATAAGCGCCTGCCATCTACATTTCAGAGGAAAAATATTGAAAAGCAAGAGAATTTCCATTTTAATCAACAAGATAGGACATTGATAAGGTGTCTACAGTAGTTATCCGATCTCTCAACATAGCACGCTACAGAGGAGATATTAATTAATTTATACTTTTCTTTATGTGAACTAGATTTTTTCTTTATGCAATAATTAAAATATTCATTTCTTTTTCCAATAGACCCTGACCATAAAACCATTCTTTGCTCTCTTAGAACTGTTGACAATAGTATATATATAGGACTACAACATGTACTAGAACTGTAGCATAAAATACAGATTTTTGTGAAATGAATTTCATAATTTTAAATTATAGATTTAGCCACTAAGAACCATAGAACGAGCAAACGATAATCACTGTTTGATGTCACTGGTTCATTAAAAATGGTCAAGAAAGAGTGGCATCACTTAGCCAAAATGAAGTTTGTAAACACATAGAAATAGATTTCGGAAAATTTTGACAGACAGTGACATGTAATGTTTCATGTAAAAATATTTAGGAGTAAAGATTTCCCCTCCTTTTTTTTAATTTCAATTTTTAAACAATACAAGAGCTTTGTTCCTTCAAGACGAAAAGTTGTACATTTTCACAAGTTGATTTTTTTCAATTTGTCTAATATTCTACAGACATATTAAATTTTTTAATTTCTTTTCATTTTCTTTTCATTTTTTGAAAAAGTATTAGGTGCAGAGCACGTTACAATAAATAAAAAGAGAGAGAGAGAGAGGTAATAACAAGATTGAAAATATTTAAAAGAACGATCATGGCATTGGCCTCAGATATATTGCAGAGAATCTGCACATAATTTAACACATGTTCAATAGTCATTTTTTGAAACATAGAATAATTTGCTTGGGGTAATGCATTCGTGAAAAAATATATCTTATGAAATGATTCTGCTTTTACAAAAACTTCCCAACTTTATCTCCTGTTTATTCGAATATGACATGAAGAGACAAAGGAAATTTTTATTAATTTAGAATTACAGAAAATCAATTGGTCGCCCTTAAATCATTAATTTAAACTGTGTTAGCACCTTATCTACATGTTTGAAGTACTATCTTTTCACCATCGTTTAAATTGCCCTTGTCTTCTCTCACAAAAAATGTCAATGTTTGGCACATTTTATATTATAATGACGTGGATGATATTCCTTCTTCAACATTGAACTAATACATTGTATTTCATAAAATTTAAACCCCTTTTCATTCTTTTCCCTTACAACTAAGCTATTTTTGTGGGTTAAAATGGAGGATTATTTTATGTCTTGCAGCATGTGCTCTGTAAGGCAAGAAGAGTAATAAATAATTTATTTGCAAGCAAGGAACTGAGGGCTTTTTCCTGTGTTATTATGTTTTCTGCCTTCTGTCTATTTAAACTATTCTTTCACTGCAATTCTTTACTTGCCATATTGTTGAACAATATTGGCTCAAGAAAATTTAAACGTTTTATTACTGATTGTCCTAATTCTAATTGATGTAAAGTAATCTACATCTATGACAGGTGTCTTAAAAGTGTATTTCTTCCCTGAAGAAAAATAACCTTTAAGAATGAATATAGAACTTAGCGGAAAACAGATTGTCGATATCACGTTGCGTTTGTGTGAAATTTTTGATTTATGCTAAAAAAGTGATAGGAACATTTTTGGTAAGAATAGGGATTTTTGAGATAGAAGTAAGTCAAAAATTTATTAAATTACCAATTTTTTCAGGAAACGTTTAGGAATGGAATTTTATTTGTTGCTGTTAATATATACTTTGCATTATTCTCAGTCAGATTGCAACAACAAGCCAAAATAAGTAACTACCATATATTGGTAGTTATAAATGACACACACACACACACACATATATATATATATATATATATATATAGATCACAGTCCATAAGTATCGTTTTTTTGCATCTCGATACAGTCCTTATCACTAATTCTCGTTCCGTCATCAATTTCGAAAGTTTACTTACCGCTTTCTGTAAGCCACCATCTAAAGCTCTAGTTCTATCGAAATTAGTATCACCAAGTATCCATTTTCAACATTTCTTCCCCATCTCGTATGCAAACTGTCGGTATTTCGTCAGTTTCCCTGCCCTCTTTCTGTCTAAGTTTTGTTATTGAGGGCAGGCCATGTTGTATATCCAGATTTGTTTTCCTTCTTCGGTTTCAACGATTAAATCTGGTCTCCTTGCCGTCGTAGTTTTATCGGAAGTACAACTCAGTCCCAAAGAAGTTTCGTTTTATCGTTCTCCAAAACCTCTCCTCGCTTCCATCTTTTCTTGTACTACACAGTATCCTGACTGATTAGCTGTTCTACATTGTTGCTTTTTTGCAGGGTGCAATAAAACATATAAGAAACCACACAGAGGCTAGTCTCTGCACATCTCATTGACTTCAGTCCTCTTCCTCTTTCTTCTCGACTAAAATAGAATCTTTTGTCAATCACCTGTCTTTCCAGCATATTATTGTTCTTCCTTTATTACTTAACCCAGTTGGTCAAGTTCACCATGGTTGAATTTGCAAATATTCATTGTGTGGACGGCAGCGGTTTTCACTTTTGCATTAACTGTAAATATAAGATTGGTGTCCTCAAACTTGTGTTCACCAACACTTTAACTCTTTTATTTACTTTCTCCTTGATTCTCTCGAAAACTGTCTTTGACTTTATCCCGCCTACTTGTTCAACTCCAAGCAGTCTGTAGTTTTCATTCTCATCCGGATCTATTGTTTTAATTCTTTCTTCCAATACTTTTAACCCCTCACCTTTCATCATTATACATTGTTCAAATACAATCTCGACGTATTTTGGCACTCCACAACAAATTCCTGTGTCATTACTAGCTTGTACTGTTATTTCATTGCCATGCTTTAACACTGACTTTCTTGGTACCGTTTCATGTCATCAAGAAACTGTTTGTTCTTTGCACTGTCCTATTTCCTGGCTCTCCAATTCTGAACATTTTGTTCTGCTGCAATAGTTTACACACAGGTATTTTAGAAACATAAATTCCCACTGGTGAGTAATTGTCATCCTGAAGGTTTTCGCATGAAATTTCTATCCACCGGCTAGTCATCTTCTCCCCTTCATTTCATATTTCTAGTCAGTAAACCATTCACTCATTAGTTTCTATTACACTGGCTAGGCCAACAATTTTTTTACCGTTTTCAAGAGAGCAGGTGTTTCTGGCTAATTTTGGTACGCTGAATTCAAATATGGCATCTATTTTGGCCCATCACATCAAAATATTTTGATACAGTGCATTTCATATTTTGACTGTTGGTCAATTTTTAAATACATTGCCGAGGTTTGAGGAAATATTTTCCGGTCACATGTGCTTTTAAAACGATCGGATTGTCTGTTTGAAATCCTTAGCTGCTTGCCTGGCCAGTTTAAAAAGTTATTTAATGAGTGGTGAGATTATCAATGTGTAATATATTGCAAGATTGCTTGTTCATAATTTGTGTTTTTTGTGTGAAATTAACTCCTGTGAATCTGTAATGACGTCAATCACAGGTGGTGTTTCTGTCAAGTCCTGCTATCGTCATGTATGTTTCTGTATCCCATAATTTAAAGTACATTTAAATGTTGTATGATTGTAGAAATTTATCAGTTAGCATTGAAAGTTAAAATAGCGACGCTCTCTAATTCTGAGTCAAACAAGAATGTACTATATTGTGCAACAGAGCGAATTTGACATATGCTTAAAGCTTTTTAGGTTTGTGGTGTATACCAGATCGTTCAAAATTCATGGCCTCAGAACGAAGAAAATGCATCAATGATGTTGACCAGTGTCGTTATTTTTGTGGATCGTATACTCTGCAGAAGCAAGGACGGAAGATCATTGATTTTGTAAAGAAACTCTACTTTGCCTATTTAAAAATGAAATTACGAGATCACGAGAAGTCTTAGGCACCCCATATTGTTTGTGAAACAAATAAAGAAAATCTTCGGAGCTGGTCACTGGGTAAACGAAAAGGACTTGCTTTTGGAATACCTATGATATGGAGAGAGCCCAGAACCACATAAATGACTGCTATTTTGCATTCTTGAAACAAAAGGATTTAATGCCAAAAACAAAACTAAAATTGTGTACTCAAGTTTAAAATCAGCCATAAGACCAGTGCTGCATTGTGCCAATATCCATGTACCTGTTTTCACAAATCTCACGGATCTTTGAATGGTAGACAACGACGATAATGACGCACCAAAGGGTGAATCAACTGGGAATTATGATTTCCAAGATGAAGACTTCGTAATAGAAACAGAACCTCTACAAATTCTCTGGCAATCAGAATTGAATGACTTGGTACGAGATCTTTCCCTTTTAAAAGAATCATCTGTCTCCGTTGTTCATTAATTCAGAGCAAAGAAGACATATGAGAGCATCAAAGTAGTTTTGGAGCAGATTAGGTACACTGAACATCAATGGATCATATGTGTTGATCTAAAATTGGTTAGTTTTCTTCTTGGTCAACAGAGTGGCTACACAGAGTACCCATGCTTTCTATGTCTTTGGGATAGCAGAACCAGACATGTGCATTGGATACAGAAAGGGTGGGCAATTACAAAGGAGATAAATGTTGGAGATAAAAATATCACAAATGTGCAATTAGTTGATAGGAGAAAGACAGTATTCCCACCACTTCATATAAAACTAGATCTTATCAAGCAATTTGCCAAATCCTTGTACAAAGAAGAAAACTATTTCCAGTACACCAAAGCTGCCTTTCCAAGTGTAAGCGAAGAAAAAAATCAAAGCAGGGATATTTGATGGACCTCAAATTAGAAAACTGATCAAGGACCCTAATTTCCTTTTATCTATGAATGATGTGGAACCAATTGCATGGAAAGCATTTGTTAGTGTTGTCATAAATTTATTAGGTAAAAGGAAGCAGGATGATTACATTACTCTGTTCGACAATTTAATCAAAAGCTTTCATACACTTGGATGTAACATTACTGTTGTACAAGTAATTCAGCGCTGTGTTTACTTTGCAATACTTATTGCAATGATGATTCTTGGCATAGAGCTACCTAAATATTATTGGAAAAGTCTCATAGCTGTATTATTCTATTCTGACATTTTACCTGACATTCCTTAAAGAAATGTTCTCGCAATATATTTCAGTAGCTGGATGAGATAGTGGAAATCTGATGTGATTTTTGAATTCAGCATATCAAAATTGTATAGAAATGTCTATTTGTAACAAAGGAGCAGAAAAAAAATTTGTTGTTGGCCTGTGTTATTTAATTACTAATTATCCAGTCTCTCTGCAAGATAGTGCTATTAAACCTTTTAAATCAGCTTGACGACATCAAAAATCTATCATCTAAACGACGCAAGCATGAAAAAGGGGCAAGTATGAAAATTCACATGAGAAGATAGAAAGCAAAAATGGTCAGAAAAGCTGTAATGAAACACCTTCAAGATCAAAGCAGTCACTCAAAAAGAATGAACACAGGATTAATTTTATTATCTTTATTATTATCGAATGGTTGCACACCATCTAGTGATGGATGGTTGAAGAATCCACATTCAACGCCCAGCAACAAACCAGGTATGTTGAATGCAGGCACATGTACTATAGCCGCAAGTGTGAGAAAATGCCGCCCCACAAACAGTGAGAAAAGACACGTTGCTCAAGTGGTTGTTGTTGTATCACAGCAACTCATGACGACAGCACTCCCTACTCCTAGCCTGATAGCTGACAATACATGGAAAGATATCGTAGTACTAGTACTAAGTCTGGTAATGCAGCATTGAATTCAGACTGGATATTTTTTATTTCCCTGTTTGGTGACAAAAACAACAATAGGTAACAGTGAAAAACAACAATTGTTACTATTATTCTTCTTGTTGGTGTTGTTATTAATTTCCTTAGCTTTATAAATTTTATGGTTAGTTCCTAATTTCTATCAACTATAGAAAAAGTTCGGGGGGAAGACAGGTTTTTTTTTCTTTTAGAATTTCCCTTTGTGATTTTGATGATCGTTTTGTTAAACAGCTATAATTATGTTATCTATGATACTGCCTAGAGAAAATAAATGCTTGGTTAACTTACTTTAAATTTGATATGCTTGTCTGATGTTTGAGTTTATTTTGTCTCTCATTACTGTTTGCTTCTAATATTCATGTTTGAACTTTGTTAGGTTAGGAGTGCTTTATCTCTGTTTTCCTAATGGCAGAAATATTTGCCTTAGGCCAAAGCAAATAGCTTTCTATTTTCTATCGCATTTTCCCCAGTAAGTCTAGTAATACTGAACGAAACAAAATGTAGTTTGGATCTGTAATAGGATAAATAGACACCTTCATATCTATTTGCACTACAGACAGATGGGTGCATTATTTTCAGCTGTTTACTCCTTATTGTGCTATTTACATTAATTATTCATAAAGAAAATATCAGAACAGCTATTTCTGTTTAAGTCAGACAAAAAGGAAGATACAACAATGAAGAGCTCAAAGTCCAGTGCAACTATTTATATGACCTGACGTAAATTTATTCTCATTTGTCAGTCAAGTACTTTTTATAGTGATTTGATACTCTTTTACGAGTAACTAATCGCTTCTGTCGGGAAATAAAGCTTTAGAAAACTTATGACTAAGTCCAAGAATTTTCCGACTTTTTTATTGGTATACAAGTAGGTCCTTTAAGTTTGTACTTTTTAGAACTAACACACATCAGTATAAATAAAACAAAATACTTGAAAATGGATAAGGATTAACATGATATAAATTGTTCTAGTATCAGAAACAGCCACTGCGTCTCATCCAACTTTTAGCTTGCCTCTTTTTTTATTAAATTACAAGAAAACTATAGTATTGATAAGATAATATCTAATGGTATATCTGAATGATACTTATATTAATTAAAATTACATACCAGCAAACACTGACAATACAAAGGATGGATAAAGTTTAAAAAGACAAAAAATAAAAGAAATAAAAAAATAAATAGTTCGCAGTTTAGCATGGCTGATGGTTCTTAAAGTTTGTAGCTTGCTTATAATTAAAGTCGCAAAGAAATTTTCGAGCAAGTCATTGTCAGTTATACTAGTAAGTTAGAGAATAGGATTCTGAGAAATACAAAGGCCCTATAGTTTTATGCCATTTTTTCCCTCTCATTTCAGCCATATAACTGAGTAGTTGTATGCTTTATATGTTTTCAGATTGGTCTGATGATGTGTGAAAGACACCAAAATATTTACTGAATTGTTGGTCTCTTGACTTTACAGTTTTACTTATCTCAGGTTTTCTTATGAATGAGATAACATTTGACAGACAAACTATCTTCATGATATTTGTCTCGTTTGGCACCATGCTTAAACTGAAGTAATCAAAGTAAAAACAGAAGGTTTTTCTTTTAGAAAACAGTCCTGACAACACAAACAACTGTCTAGTATAAAATTAAGCCTGTTTGGTACTTCAGCCTTATTCCGTTTTTATAGAATGGTCTATTTTTTATTTTATGTGATGGCTTTTCTTGCACCAAACATGCGAAATTTTTAATTTTAACATAGTAAAAAAGGCAAATTATTTCTTTTAATCTTATCGTTAAAATTCATTATTAGTTTGTTGTGCATCAAAATGAATCGAACGAAAAAAGTTATTGAAAAGACACCATACCCAGTATTTTTCTCTTCGTCTTTTGTGGTTTAAATGAGTATGAGGGTTCAGGGAATCAGATTTTTGTCCAGCAAGCTGATATGAATAAAATATGATAAAAATACGTCATGTCCGACCAAAAATTTCACCTTATAATGTCGAGTAAAACAAATTATATTGAGTCAAATACAGCTCATAACAAATACGAATCCAGTTACCAATGAACACTTTTGATCTTGATTTGACCAGTAAGATTCGCAGTTTTAATTAACTAAATATCATAAATTAAATAGTACTGTTCAGAGTCTTCAAAATTCAACTTTCGTCGCCTCTTTGACTCCGTCCCAAATATTTCTATGCAAATCTTTGAGATTATTTACACAGATGGAATTTCGCTCTGACATGTTTAATTGTGATTAATTTGTAAAATGTTTCTTGCTGTTGTTGTAGTTACTGAACTACTCACCCAAAACTCTATTAACGCTATATGAACTTGGTGACTATTTATTTATTCAAATTTGAAGCTAACATAATAGTTTTCCTTTTCAAGACAGTAGCTTTCCTAAAATTTCTTACTAATTAATTCTTACTAATTTAGAAGTGAAAGTTTGTGGTAAACGCTTGTGTTTGCTGACAGATGGTTGCTAGTTGTGTGAAAAAATGAACTTTTTTGGGGTGGGGAAATGGGGGGAACCGAAGCTGTTTAATTGTAAAAGTCTTCTTCAAAAAGAGCATTTAGATCAATGAGCAGTCTAAACTTGAGAATGTTCACGCTGAGTATCTATCTATTTCTTAGCATTCCTTACGCCGTATGCAACAAACTTAAAGAGAAAGATGATCACTGTTTTAAAAATTGACAGTTGAGGTATTAAATTTTCCTGTCAGTGCCGGGCAACTTCTAGTTGCTTAGTCGAATGGGACAACAGCAAAAACCCTATGAAATAACAATTTTTCAATTTACTCTTACATCATTTCCCTTTGTTTTCTTCCTTCTCCAGTATATATTACATTTAAAGTAATAACAGTTATAGTACTCCCAGCGCTCTAATAACAGAATAATGTCTATAAACTCCGCGGTATTCAGTAATAGCATGGAAGGAGACAACTTTATTCTTTTAGTCAGTCCTCTAAATTTTGGTACTTTCCCTGATTTGTATTGTCTACATTATTTCAGGTTAAAAAAGTTACTCTTAACTTTAACTATTTTGCTATCGAACATGACATATAGATCATTTTAATTTCTTATCATCCCATGGGAATGAAATTGTTATCTTTAAAAAATGGCTCATTACTACTGAGAACATTTAGAATTATTTTGAATGGCCCTGTGTTCATTAATAGATTTCCTCAACATTTAGATAAAATGCTACCAGTTCCACATGTTTAGATCCACAGACTTGGTATTTGATTGTTAATTGTTACCTTTACTCAACGTTTGTATATAAATAAATTCTTTAATTAGTGAATTAAATGACTAATCCTGGATTGATGGCTTCCTTTAGCATGACCTTTACTCTATTGTTGATTTGGGTTTCTAGTGGCTTTCCACTTTCACTGCTATAAAAAGTAAGCTTCCCACTATCAACAGACCGATTGATATTCTAAACCGTTTCCTGTGTCCTCGGTTGATTCTTCCCTATCTTAATTCAATTTTTTTAAATACTGGGATTTATCTTTCCTATCGTCCTTTCCTGGGGTCAATACATTAATTCAATTGCCAAGTATACAGCAATATAAGTAGCGTTTCCCTATTGTGCTTGTTCGTGTCTTTTTTTCATAAATCCATCCTTTATGTCTAAAAGACATTGGTCAAACTGCATTATTGTGGCTACTATTGGGCTAGTGCTCATTCCTAATTTTTTAAACTGCTCAATCATATTCAAAGTCGTATTGAAAACATTGTTGGATGTTACTGCTAAACATCTCTCACCTTCGTTTCATTGTGATGTTGCGTCTCTCTCTTTATTCTACCAGTACATCTGGGCCTATTGTTTCAACAAGATTCTACTCTTATTCCATCCAATGAAGTTTTCAAGCTATTTATGAGTGTTTTACATGAGGGCTCATTTGTATATTGTCTTGAAACCAGTTTTCAAAACACCCAGTTACTCTATTAGTCTTCTTCAGGATAAATCGAAACTTTGTAACTCTTTGTTTCCCATGTTACCCCGTAAAAGTTTGGTCTTCCTTCTTTATGTACTCTGTTAATCGTCACCTTCTTTCGCTTCGTAAACTAACTTCTTTGTAACCCTCTAACTCATGGCAGAAAAAGTGTTTTCTTGTGGCCTTATCAGGAGAGACCAAGAATTAGAGAAAATTGGGGTATTGGATTACAAACTTATAATAGAAAAGGGTTCCTGCTTCTCGTACAAGTCGCAGGAAGTAATGAGGTCTGATGTTTTTAGAGATAAAGATAGAAGAAACTTTTAAGTATTTTCTGTTAAGCAGAGGTGTCATTGGTTACTGGTCACGTGGCTGGGCCGTAATCAGTCCTTATTTCTATTATTTTCTTTAAACACATCTTAATGCGTTATTCACTACACAAACAGTATTACAACTCTGTGTTGGAAGAGGGGGAAGAGCAGAGATGACAGTGAAATAAATCCAAGAGTAAAGTAATAATTTCTCAGAGATTTTGGATTACAGACATTTTATAAATTATTTAGGAAGATCATAAGTAACAAATTTAATCGTATGGGTATTATTTATCATGAGTGAAACTGCTTACATACATGCCAACACACATATTAACAAAGTTAAGCCATTTTTCAATTCTTTTTCAATTAGTACAATTAAAATACCTATGACTCAGTACATAGCAGTGCAATTAAAAACATGTAAATAAGGCTGCTGCTGCTGCAAAAATAAAAATAAAATGGAATGGGTTGGCTTGTTTTTAACAATAGCTTTAAAACAACAACAATGTAAATGTTGTTTTTGTATAATTTGTTTTTGTAATTAAAATTCTATACTTTAAGTGTGAAATCTTTGGTGTTTTCTTTTCTCTCTCTCTGGACTTTCATATCTTTTACTAAGCGTCTGCACGATTTAGTTTTATAGAAAGGAAAGAGAAAGAGAAACACGTGAAGACATCTTGGTACTTTGAAACATAAGTTAATAGATGGAGAGACATGGTCTTCAAAAAAATCCCTTTTACACAGGCATTTAATTAGCAGATATAGATGGAAGAATTTCTGTTCTAAAGTAAACAGAGAGATGTTGTCTTCCGAGATTAGCTGAGTATATTGAGCAAACGTTTCCCAAACAAACTATTGACGAACACTGGCAATAGCAATGCACATTTTTGCAGAGTCCAGGTATACAATACATGAACCTTTATTTACAATTGTGATTTTTAACAAAGATGTGCCCGGTTGTTCCTTTTCATATACTATGGAATTTTCTTTTCGGCGGTGTAAATTATGCTTGTCTGCAAAAAAACATCTCAGAGTTTATTGTAGTACATATATTACAATTTATTATCTTCTACCAAGCCTGAAAAGTAAAGTTTTTTTTAAAATCCTGTTTTGAAATGTCTAAAACTGGGAAAATAAACAGCTAATAAGGTCGAATTAGAAAATTAAAAAGTGCATTTTGCCAGTTTATTTTACAATTTTCAGTAGGTATAGTGACAAAATAGTTGTTCTTGCCAACTTGCTGGAGGAAAATTCCAGTTTATATGGAATACAAAAATAGCAGCTACACGTCAGGCAATAGACGAATGCCTCCTATCTTCTCGGTTAAAGAAAACAAAAGCGGAATACATATTATAGCAAAATAAAGTCGTGAAAAAACAATGCTGTTTTCACCGACTGCTTCAAGTTTTACCACTTTAACACCACGAGTGACAAGTGTCAGTAACAATCTATGGTAACAATTGTTGGATTTTCTCCATTGCCATGGCAAGATCAACTGTGAAAAACAAGCTCATTAAAGTTTAGAGGAAACCTTGGGATTGAGATCACTAAATTTTGATACTGTAAAGATTCTTAACTTCCTGTGTTCTACCTTTCTGATTAGTGCACTGATCCTTGCCGTCAATATAATATGATTCTAAATGAAATTTACCCTATACATTTTTTTGACTTTTGTATCCCAAACTAAACAATTACAACAGAGGAAAATCGATATTCAAAACAATCGAATCAAAATTCACTTTCTAGTATTAGCACGGCTACGTTTATAACTAAAATGGTACTGTGACTTTGGGAAAAAAAATTCAAAGGAAAGTTTACACTGTAGTCAGTAGTTTTGAATTGGATTTATCTCTGTTGCCCTGTTCTGGTAAAGGTCTGAAAAGCCTTCGGGAGCTAAGAGTACGAAAAAAATTTGACAAGCAAAATGAAAATCCAATTTGTTATCAGATTGATATCTTAGTTCCTTAGGGGAATTTGCTTGGCTACTCTATGTAAACCAACCCTATAATCAATCCCATTATTTTGGTCTTTGATATAAAAAGACTGATTTTTTTTAATGATCCACTCGTCGAGCAATACAGGTCTGAAAGGCAAAAACAACAAAATAAAGAATTCAATAGAAATTATTTTGTCACCTGCAATAGTTTGGATAATTAATGCATTTCTGGTCATAAGTAGTAGCGAACATTGGAAGCTTGTTATAAACAAAATTAAGACTTGGAGAGATTACAAGAAAAATCTTGTAGTTTTCATCCTCAGTCAAATTGAAATTAGATTTTGAGCTCAAAATTTTAAAGTTTTAAAATTCTCCAGATGTTACAATCATTGGAATTTGAGTGCTATCTATAATGGAAGCAAATCTTCAGCAATACAATACAAAAATAACTTAAAATTCCACTATAGGTGTGTAAACAGTGAGACATTCAATCTAGATAATGACTACACTGGGAAATTTGAAGGATTTTATGAACCATATATTAATGATAGTCACAATGATAATAACAGAGTTGAAAATATCATTGTAAATTTTATGGTTGGCTGTCCTAGATATGTCCTCTTTTAAAATGAAAGAAAGATTAAATCAAGTTGAAGAATTTAAACACTTTGCCTTAGTAAGAGAGAAAGATGGTGGCTTTGGGGCAGCAATTTTGATAAGAATGAGAATAGCATGAAGCCAGAGAAAATAATGTTTGATTATTGGTGCCAATAATGTACTGACAAAGCCAACAGTAGAACTGTATAAACTGATGGTCAGACCAGTGATGTTGTATGGAAGTAAATGTCTCGCTGTGGGAACGTTGTAAAAAACAATATTGGAAAGGATAAAAGTGCGAATGCTAAGCTGAATAGTCGGAGTATCACTGAAAGTTTGGTTTCGAAGTAAAAAGGTCGAAGCTAGATTAGGGGTAAAGAATATATGAATCGAGAAAAATAAAAGGGTAGACGAGAGAGGGTAGATATTATGTACAGGATGGAGAAGGTCAACCCAGTAAGAGAAACTTAGAAATCTAAGAGAGATGGGAAAACAAAAACTTGTAGGAAGAAAGAAAATAGATTGTTAAAACCTAGATGGATTTGGGAGCACAGGAAATACCTATTTTGATGGCTAAAGAAAGAACACCATAAAGAAATTTTGTTCCAGAGGGGCCTACTAAGGGCTAAAATGCATTTTCTCATTCTCATTGGTCTAGTTCAGTGTAAGTAAAAAAAGTTTTCGGCCAACGTAAAAGTGACTTAAATCGTAACATTCGGGTTAGGCAACACACATCGTTGAGATGAGTACCTTAGCTGTACCAAGGACGGAAGCTTAAATATTGAGGCATGCATATAGAACAAATGTATTTTATTCCAAGGCCCATTTTAGGAAGGGAACAAACTATAAACTTCCGTTATCATTGCTTGTCAACTAATGCATATTTCCAGGGGGAAATATAGTATTGCAAAATGCAGCATTAAAGAATGGTAGACCGATGATATCTACTAGATGAAAAGGGCAACTGTCCTAAAACAAAGAGAAGAAAAAATAAACTTAAATTCACAATACTATGGTAGCAGAAATGTGACTTGAGTAGGAAAGTCATACGTTGTATCATTGTGAGATGGTTGTAGAAATTTGGTTACTAGGTCTTAAAATGATATATAAAAGCCTTGCCTTTTCTAGTGTACAGTATGAATAGTGCACATAGCGAAAGTTCTGGTTTCTAGTAGACTATTTTTGCTGGCAGTGGAAATAAACGATGAAAGGTATAACTCTTTAATAAAATTTAAATGACACATACTGCCTTGAACTTTATTTTAAACTTAAAATGCGTCCATCTGGCGTGAAATGCAATACTACTCACAACTTATTGCTCAGTACAACATACATCATATAACTCTTTATATATATATATATATATATATATATATATATAGAAACACCTACCCGTACTTAAGAGCTAACAACCAATGAATGGCTGTTATTGTCTCTGCCCATTTTCCACAATGAGAGAAAAAGTGTAAAAACTAGTTGGTTAAATTTTTCTCAACCTTTAATTGGTCAATTGAAGCATAGTTTTGTAGCTTTGTTTGTTGTTGGTTTTTATAACGGTTTTCCTTAGCTTTTTACATATACTTTTATTCCCTTTTCTGTAAATATTTTGCCTTTGTAAGTTATCTACCCCTTACGTAACCCCCTTCTAACAGCACTGCAAATATTCATTATGACCCTTTGTATCTTTTTAGACTATGTAGATAATTAGATACAATATTGCCCATTTAGACCAAGAAATTGCATCCACATTTCTGTCCATTTTCATTTTTTATCAAACATCGACAGCAGATGATCCCAGATCAATTATTGATGTTATTAGAAGCCTTAGTCTCCCCGTTTCCTACTCTAGGTCTGTTTATTTGACTTTTTCTATCTACTGCTTTTTCTAACTGTGACACTTCCGTTTGTCAGCTTTAAAGGTTTTACAAAACGATCTTAAAAACAGGTTTTCCTCACCTCCTTCCTAGCTTCCTGCCTATGGAATACCAACTGCAAATTGGCGATAACTCACAAAAAGCAAACTCATCTGTTGTTTTCTGAATTCCTTTAATTATGTATGTTTATTGTAAAACTGCTTCAGTTTCTATATCTATTCTCCATTTTTGTCTTGGTTTTTTTCTGGTGCGTTGTTTTATAAATATTTTAGTCTCAGGGCTGTTTTTTCAGGTTTTATGGATGATAATTATCCTGTTTCTGACACAAAGGTTTATAATGATAGATGCAGTGGTTTTCAGCTAAGAAGGTGAAATCAAATTCGAGGTCAGGATATAGCGAAGAAGAGAAGTGCAGCTTCAAAAACGGACCCATGGAGCTTTTTAGTTCTAAAGGAAATCAATATTCAAAGCAAGATTTGAATGCTCTTTCCGTCAGTTCATACAACGCTAGAATGTAAAGCAGCAACTTTTAAAGGTCAGCCTTAGGAACAGGTTAAAAGGTAGAAAATACTTTAACTTGAAGAGGTGTATATGGCCTGTTTTATCTCAGTTATTTGGAAATATCCACTTACGATTTATTCATTAGAGCGTAGTGGACTACGTAAATGGTTGGAAATGCTAAGTTACAGGAAGAAATAATTACTTAAAAGTAATCGAGCCAACTCCCATTTAGTAAACGATAGTATAGTTAACGTCATAAGGAAATGATTATTGCACACATATTGCTTATCGTATTTCAATGTAAGGAAAGCTTTCTAATAATGGTATGTTCTAAGGTAGCTTTACATTTTGAACAAAATAAATAAATAAACAATTGTTCCTTAAACCATAATTGCACACACTTAAACTCAAACTAATGAAAAACAACACTTATTTTCACTTTATATTTTAATCATAAACTATTTATATGTTGAGTTAATAACCAGGAGTTTCATGATATGGCATGAAAAATTAAAGTTGCTACCGTCGAGAAAGAGTTAATATTATGTGAAAATTTTAGCAGAAATTGTAAATTTTCTTGCCATGTAGATGACTTTCCTTATGCAGATAGTTTGAGCAGAATATCGTGGGACAAATCTCAGTTTTTAAGATGAAGAAAAATGAGGCAAGATATTGAATTACCTGGCATAGTGCAACAACGTAGTGTAAATTGATAATGAAGTATTTAGGTCATTACTTTTCATATACATAAAATCCAACTGGAGATTTCAAGCTAGTAAGTCCTATTTTATCGTTTCAAATAACTAAAACTGATTCACAAAAGCCAGTTAACATTTGACATTAGACAAGAAACACAATACAAATGTATAGAGTTTATAAATGAAAAGCGTAAGATTAAAATATGAGTAAATTATTCAATCTTAGAGTTAGTTCCGATATCTTGGTATCATTGCTTATTATGCAAAATAGTAGTGGTTGAAGTGGGTGGGGTACGGGGGATGGGGTTGGGGTGAATTTTGACCATTTCCTGTCATGAAAAGATCAAGTTATAAGCTTCTTATATCTGATCCAAAATTTCCAATTTTTAGTTTTTAAACTTTCTTTGTTATAGTAAGCATGTATCGTATTAAGAGAAAAAGAAACTACTTGACGTGGAATAACATAAATTAATTTAATTCAGTTAAGTAAAGTTACAGACAGCGGTATAATTTTATTAATTTTTATTTATTAACAGGCAAGCCTTTATATGTCATTAGCGATTTTTGTTTAAACCATAAAACCTCATTCATTTGTGAGAAATCCAATTTTTTTCAGTTTCAATTATGCAAACATTTGTTATATCGAACATTTCGTAGTTTTTGAGGGTTCTAACAGAAGATTCCTTATGAGCTGATTCTTTTTTAAAAGCCACTATATACTAACAGCATGTGTATTGGTCTGATGTGTCAGAAAAATAGGTCAATATCTACACGCTTTCTTTATTTATGATTTTATTAAAAGTACACTGTCATAAAGAATTAAGTAAGACCATGGTTGCTTGACCATTCAAAATAAAAGTAAGATCGAAACTGTGTCGCTGGGCATCATTCAGTCCTTCCCAAACCAAAGTATATCACATGTTGTTTCGATTTGGTATATCCTGATCAAATGATAAAGTTTATGATAAACAAAGTTCTGTTACAGTTAGTAACCTTTTATCTCCATAATTTTGTTTCATTTGAAGGAAATTTTTTTCTTTGGTAAAGAAATGGGTCTTTCGTCATAGATTCATCAAATCCAGTTCAACTAAAAATATCTCTGTTATAATAGAAATTACAAAATATTTCCAAATAGCAACACTGGGAATATGAGATTAAGAAACTTAACAAATATTAAAATCTATTATTCAAATAAACATTTATTATTTAACAATGTGACATTGAAAAACAATTTTAAAAAGTGCTACAGTCACTTTCTTCTTCTAAATTTCAAGAAACAGTTATTACTTCTATTCAAGTACACCCCCAATCGAGCATTTTTGTCAGTTGAATTGGCTGTATCCTGTGCAGCAAAGCTTGCAAAGAACTTTTTTCTCTGTATGACAAAGGCAATGTTCTGTGTTGTTATACATTAGATCATCAATGGGTGTTGACTCTACTCTTATCGTTTTGCTTTGTTGATGGATGCCTACTTTCATGACGTTAAGACAGCAAAATCTATTTGGGGTTTAGAAGACGAAAAGCTCCGAGGGAATTTTTTTTAATCCTTTCTAGTGGTTTTCTCTAGATTTGATAAAAATACTAAACCATATTACTCATTCTAAAAATAAACAAAAAATATGAAAAGCTTTTTCTGTATTTCTTACTGCTGGTATCAGTTTTTTTGCCAGATTTAGTGAAATCACAACTCGAAGATCAAATTAAAGTTCCAAAATGTACCTTTTCAATCTTCAGGTGCATAATTCAAAACTATTTGAAGGCTGGCACAACATAAAAAAATCCCTTTGTATAGCTTTTAATGAACATCAATTAAAAAAGTGATAAACTTAGGTGAAATGAACTGTGTTTCCTACTTTGTATTTTATCTCCCGGTCCCACTTATGGTATAATCTTGATTTTCTGCGGTAAGCAGACAAACTTCAAAAATTTTGGGCATGGGTGTCAAATTCAAAACTGAGAAAATCATAGAAAAGTGTTCGGAAAAGCTGTCAGCTACATTATAGAAAACCCCCAAAATAGACATGATTTGTAACATTTTCACAAATATATATACATACATATGTATTATCACTTTTCTTATCTTCATTCTGCCGTCCGCTTTTCCCTTGCATTGTATTGTATAGTTTGGATCGTAGAGAAATGAGGTACAAAAGCCTCCAACCTTTGAAGTAGCTTGTACCAATGTGCATAAGGTCAAGAATAGGGTCATATACTATTTGGACCAAATTGTCCATGCACGACTTTAGTTACTCATTGTTTTATAGAAAAAATCATTGGAAAAACAGTATTAATTCACGTGAAGACTACTTTATCGGATAAGTCATTTCGATTTCAAGCAGTGGCGATAGAAATTTAATGCCCGAATTGAAATACTGATTCCGTTGATAAGCATGACTGTGACCTTCACAGTGTTTGACTCCCAAATCACTTGAATTTAAAGCAAAGCTGAGAGTAAAGATGTAGAAAAAAAGCGAAGGAAGACGATTTTAGTCTGTTTTCAAATCAACAATTGATGAAAGCATAGGTATATATAGTAAGGAGATTCTTTTAATCTGGGTGATAATTGAGAAAGAATGTTTACAATAATCATAGGGGGAAAAGGAGGCAAGGAGTACATTTTACATCCCCCCCCGCCCCCACGGCCGGTGGTTCTCCATAAAAAAGTTATACTTATCCTAATTCAGAGTATTTGAGAAAACCAAGTCTTGACTGACATTGTACGTTTTATTTCACGCCTTTTCACTAACACTCTGGTGACGTTTTTAAGTTTTAATGATAACTGTTTTCAACTGCAAGTATCTTTTACAAGTTATACGTTGTCTGTTAGATAATTTTCTTCGGATGTGCACCCCTGATTGAAAATCCTAGGCAGTAGGATTGACAAAGATCTACACTCCTTTCTCAGTGAATTCAGACGCAAGGAGGAAGGTCACATTTAATAATAGAGTACCGACCCCATTACAAATTTAGTAAGCTACTTTTAACAAAAGTGAGCTGGAAGTATTTCCATCAGTTGTAAGACAGAAGTACTACCCCAAATTTTTTTGCCCGATATAAGTGGCCGACTACAGGGATTGTTCTTTTCTAAAAGATGGAATCGAAAGTGGTTATAAAACCAATAAGCAAAAAAAACAAAAAAACAAGAAAAACACAATCGAAAATTCTGAAGAAAAAAGATCTAATAAGAAGTTAATCACAGTATCAAAATGGCTATCGTCCTTGATTCTTATGGACCTTACAAAAACGAAACCAAAGAAAGTCAAAATAATTTCTCCAGTGTACTTTTTGAGATAAAACATGATGTGAGAGGATATATCGGGGTTTGTAAATGGCATTGAAGGAAGACATAAAATTATGCGAAGTAATAAAAGAACTTGGATTTTTATACACAGTTAAGGAAAGTTCTTTAACAAAAATGCTCTGTAGCCTTACTAAGTGATTCCAGAGTAATGAGTATACTCAAGACACCAATCTTTTCTTTTGTTTACGAAAAAGTTCTTTCAATATTACCTTTTTTACCCTAGGGTTTCATTACATAAACTACACATATTATATAATACTTTCCATCAGTACCCTAGATATCTGACTACTTTTTACAAAAAGCCATTTATTTGAAGAGTGCTATATGTTATTTTAGAGTTTATTTAATTTTTAGAACTTCTGGTAGGGTGATTTTATGTTTCATTTAACTTTAGCAAAGAATAAACTCTGTTGCCTTAGTGTCCAAAATAATCACGTTGTTCCTAAGTTCTCTTTGATAGCGATAGTAGTACTTTGTAAAGTGAAGTAGACCCTACATATACCAAGGATATAGATGGGTATATTCACAAGTACTTCATATTAGGGTAGCCATTTGAAATCGTTTCAAATTTGATTCTTTCTATAGGTTCAGACACTATTTCATCTTTGCTTCAAATGTTAATTATGTATATGAGTCTTTACCAACAATTTTGTTGAGCATTATGCCTCTTAAGGACATAATACCAGAGAAATCAAGATTTTATTAACCTATCTGTACCTAACTAAGACTAAATGAGTACCAATCACTTTATATATTTATATATAGTGTATTCACTAAATATCTATCTAAGAGTTATTGACTATATGCATTAAATAAACTTTATATTATATATTAGGATTAATCTATCTTTTTCCTTCTGAAACTTTAGTGTTTATTTCCAAAATGTAATTTGTCCTTCAGCTTGGTCACAGAGGAAAGGGATTGTTGTTTGAGCGGGTTTTGTGTGCAAGGGGCTCCTAATGGTCTTAGATGTATTTTCGGAATGGTTGATATCTCCTGCCAAGTACATATCTATGTTAAAAGGTAGCAGTTTTTTTACCGAAAAAACTTTACTTGATGATGCCATCACAGGTTATGATGTTGTCATCAAATTTTAATTGTGTACTAATTTGCAGGGTCATTTCAGGGTCTGGGTGATGTTAACTATACTTCACACGAGCTAATTAACAGAAATAGTAAAACAAGTATGACCGGCAACCAATAATGACTTCATCCACTTGAAGCAGCCTAAAGGATCTTAGGAATCCTTTAAGAAGTTATTTGACACCCTACGTTCCTAGACATATAAAAATAGTTTTGGCGGCGCCCAACAAAGGGAGGTTATTGTAAGGTTAATTTCCAAGCTATATCTTTATTCTCTGCAGGCTGTGTAGTTATTAGATGAAAACTGCCAAAGCTAACAAATAATATAAAGATCCTGATGATTCATCAACACAAATGTGGTTGTTATTTCTCAATGACAGATAAATAGTTGTGTTTGAGCTATTTTTCGTTATTAAAATCAACCCTTTTATTCACAACACGACAGCATTTGATGGATATCTTCTATTATATTTTAATAATATCAGACATCATTTTACAAGATCGCTCCCATTTATCACATACGACTATGTACTTTCCAGCTAGCATGGCAATATGAATCAGTTGAAATTAATTGATCAAAAATTCGAACTTGTTTTCAGTTTCAAAGTCTTTAATGATGGAAGAGGAAGCTTTTTTGACTTCGCCTGGCAATTAAAATCAGTCAGCTTAGCAACAACAAAGGAAATAACCAATTTATTCAGACAAGGAGTTTAGGAAAACTTTCTTTCTCGTCCGCTAGAATATTAATGGCAGATCTATCCTCATCATTAAAAAAAGAACAAAAAAGTCTAAAATAATTTACACACAACAATCAAAAAGGCTGTCAGTGGTTTACAGAAACCAGAGGTGATTGATAAAACACTTTCCTCTACACAATATATCAACCTGCCAATATTTTCCCGTACACTAACTTCAGAGTTAAAAATTGTTTTCCAATGTGTAACACTACAAAAAAAGAAGGAAGATAAAGCTGTACTGTACAAAAGCGGTGTTGCTCTCGTTTAATTACAATAGTGCAAAAATAATAATTAAAATGTGTTACAATAGTTTACCTACTTACCCCCTAATTGTGCTGTTTTAATGTCTGAACAAAAATAAACACTATGGTTGCTACAATATTACTGCAAATGATTAAAACTACATTTTGTTCTTATTTCACTGTATTATTTAAGGTTTGTTTTCAGTGACTAGAATTTTAGGGACCTGCTAAAGAAAAATCGAGGGTAAATTCTGTTTGCTAAAGATTGGGAATCGATTGATTTAATAAGTACAAATAAAAACTGTATTATTTCTCAAGTTTAGACCTGAAAAATAGCATGTTCGTTGCAGGGAAAGATACTAGATTTTCTGAAAAAAGCTTGAACTAATTTAATGGATTTACAACTGTGACCGTTAAAACATGTCATTTTTATTCCGAAGGTTCCATTTTAAGGCTAAGTAATACTTTTTAGATCAATCGCCACTACACTAGTATACGGTCAGTATTATGATCACTGTTAATTATTATTTCAAATAACATATATTTACTTGATTCAGAATAAATTCGCTAACTTAATTCTACTTCAAACGTGTTCGGCCTCGAAAAGACCTGCAGAAATATTTTCAAATGCAATAAAGTGAAAATCAAAGCTGAAGATCACAAATATGCAGTAAAAGGTACTTGTGTTACTCACCACCACGATTGATGTTCTCAGGTACAACTGTTTAGAGGGAAAACCATTGTTGGTAATAATCCAAGTTTATACTTTCTTAATATAAACTAGTTGATTTCAACGCCTAAAAACACATGATACAGAACGGCGAGTGTGACTGCCATTTGTTGAACTGGCTTGTCTTCAGAAAGAACATAACTCACTTCATTAATAACAAGCATTAGGTTTTACTTTCTTATATGTACTGGAAACTGCAATTTTCTGATGTAAAATAACTAAGAGTATAAAAATAGAACTTCATATGAGGAATTTTATTGTTCTCAAAAGCCTCCTTGCAACAAGATGAAGCATGTCGAAAATCTAACTAACCAGGGGGTACACTTGGTGTGATTGATTGTGAACGGGTCACGATGTAAACAAAAGTTGGAAACTAGGTTAAATGACGGGGGAACCAGCTGAGAAATAAATGTCGAACAATGGCGAAGATCACGATGGAACCAAAAAATTCTTACCTTTTATAATATGAGTGCTACAAATGTGTTTTTAGTGAAAATAAAACTCATTGCAGTTCAGTTGCTATCGATAGAAAAGTGTTGAAAAGATATGAAGTATGATATGACAGGAGAAAAATTGGGGTTTTGGTACAACAGGGCAAGTTGACTTCTTTTGGTTTAATTGTTGAATGGAAGGATCACAAAATAAACTAAAAGCACATGGATCAGTGTAAGCATATCAATAGGGTTTAACTACGATTTCAATGAAGTCATTTTGATGAAAGAAAAGACTTTAGACAATCAATTGTAAACACAGGTGAAAATAACCTGCTGAAAAATATGTCCATTCAATGTTAACTAATTTTGATGTTGGAAAATTTAGACACGTGACAAAAAGTCTTGACAATAAGTTTGCTGTTAGCTAAAGGAGGAAATAGTAAAAGCTTTCAAAATACTGCAGATATATAAAGTAACTATGAGACAGATCATCAAATTTAAACTCTAAAACGTGTGGATGGGAAGCACAAATGGAAAACTAATAATAACTAATAGAGGGACACAAATAAAGGACAAATATTGAAACGTTTTAGATGCAGGCAGTCTTACTGGAAAACTTCTTACATCGAATGCACAAATGCCAGTAAAAAAACCCAAAGACTTAGGAAAAAGTTGCATGGTTCAAAAGTTATACACGACCATAGTACGAAAACGTAAGTGTACAGAAAATTTAGTTTTTCTCACTCCAAGAAAACCAAAAGAGGAATAAAGTAAAGGAAAAGTCAATAAGGGCATTTTTAAAAGCGACAGCTCGATCTCTTATGTGGGTTGTTTCTATGGTCCTTTAACACGCAGTAACAGGATATTTACCATCCGAATACATACTTTCCTACTTGTTATCAACTTAAACACTTATCTCATAGATATTACAGGACCCAATGGAAGAACAGAAATTGTATATACTGTATATATTTGTATATATCACTTTTGAATTGAGAATCCTGTAAATAAATATTCGTAATAATTATAATAATAATAATAATAATAATAAATAATAATAAATAATAATAATAATAATAATAATTATAAAATAATAATAATAGGTTGCTCTGTCTTGACACCCAACTAGTATAAAAACTGCCACGACAGGGTTGGTCAATATCTCCACTGGAAAATTCTCAATCATTTCTCCATAGAAATTAAAAGAAACTGGTATAAACACCATTCAGAACCAGTCACAAAAGGGAAAAACTGTCCATACTGTTCGGACGATACATGAAAAACGCCCAGACGTTATTGTCAAGGACAAGAGCAATAACACCTGCTTACTCAGTGATATTAGTGTACAGTCTGATAAGAATGTTTCTGCTGAGGTGTTTGAGAAATTATCCAAATACAAAGATCTGGAGATTGAGATTGAAAAGATGTGGCACCTGAAAACAAAGACAATCCCGGTAGTAGTGGGTGCCCTAGGCCTAGTAAAGAAAGGAACCACTGATTACCAATTCAAGGGGAACCATCACTAAACGAAGTCAAGAAAATAGTCCTTAATAGTACTGCACATATTTTGAGAAGAGCGCTTTCTATTTAAATAGCCCATTTTTTCCTACAAATATTTTTTTACTGTCAACTGTAATTTGATGTTCGTAAACTGCCCACTAAATGTTATTATTTTGTACTGTTTTTATACTTCGTAACAAATTCTGTTTTCATACAATTAGGATAAAGTACAAAATTATTTTTACTTTCCATTACTCCAATTTCATTCAGCCTGATTTGATCTTAAAAAGAGCAAATCAAAAGAAAGTGACTGAATAATAATAATAATAACAAAGTTCATGTCCAGCATGACAGCCCGCACAGGGAGATGGTATTCACCTGCCAGACGAGAAAACTTAACCCCGGCTACCGACCAGTAGCTTTAGAGGTTAAGCACCTTCCTCAATATGTTGATGGTTCCAATGATGGTAGATGTTTGGAGTCCACCCAAGACATCAGGGATGCCCAACTCTTTCAAACTGCGCTCCAAGAGCTTCGTCACCACTCCTAAGTTTCCCACGACGATTGGGACAACGCTGGTACATACGCTATGTAACTTTCGGATTTGTTGGGCCAAGGGAGAATACTTAGTGACCTTTTCTTCTTCCTTAGCTGTCACATTTCGATCGGAAGGCACAGCAAAATCTACAACCAGCCATCTCTTCTTAGTGCAGTCAACAACAACAACATCCGGAC